>JAJIBD010031200.1:0-165331 GCA_021461705.1 Cryptotis parvus | reverse complement strand
GAGCCATTTACTGACTGGATACCACGGATGTCAAAAAAGATCACGTGGTCGCCTGTTGGAGGACAAATTTAGCTATTCTGGGAGTTTTGTTGTTTTGCCCACTCCCAGCTTAATCTACTTAAGTCAAGGTTCATTCTAATGAGATTTCTCTTCTATGTAAACACTGCTAGAGGGTGTGGCAGTTACAGAAGTCACCTTGATTGAATAACTTAGTAGATTGACTTATACATCTACTAAGACTTCTATGTTTTCTAGATTGGGCACAGCTCTCTTCTTTATACCCACTGCACCCTGCATGGTACAGTTAGAATTTACCAGGAGACTACCACCCTGGCTACGCTGAGACTATAGGAAGACTATAGGAAGGATCATACTAGTTTGCTCTAAGCAGGCGAGAGTGACCCTTTCAGTACACGAGGACAAGATACTCAGAATCACCCTGGTGCAGATAATAATAAGAAGGACCTTGTGGGTACCATCTAGATTACATGAAGCTCATGAAGTTAAGATGTATTACTTTATATCAGACCTCTCTCTCCAGTGTTTTACATAAGAGATAATCTCTTAGTCCTTGGCATAACCTTTGTTTATACCTGAAATAGGGTGTGGCACTACACTCTGTTTAGGGTTCTTTGTTGACATGACAACCTCCCGATTGGATTACTTTGGTGTATATAAGGGGTGACTTGAGGCCCCTTCACCTTTTGCCTTTTTGGTTCCCTCAGCCTTCAGCTTTTTGGCTCCTAAGTGCTTCGGCTTTTGGCTTTTGGCTTTTGGCCTTTGCTCTTTGGCCTTTTGCTCCTTCTTCTGGGCAGGACTCAGCTCGAGTGAGATCCTCTCTCTCTTTGGTGGAAGACTTAGGCTCTTTTGTATGGTCTAAGTTCGGACCAGAGCTAAAGTTTGTTCATTATATTGGAGTGCTGTGGAAGAGCTTTTGTACTATTAAAAAGCCATTTTTGGAACTGCACCGGACTCGTGACTTTTCATCTGTTTTCCCGCATCCTCGGGAGGTAGAAGACAACCTCTGTCCTTAACTGTCGGGGGACCCCCAGCGGCGCTCGCGCCGCCCACCTACAAGATGGTCATACTTCTTTGTCAAGTCCCTGAACAAATGGTTTGAGGCTCTTCATATTCCTGGAGCAATGAGATGCCATTGCTCTGTCAAATGATAGGTCAAATGGAAACATTACTGGCACCCACTTGAGCAAATTGACGAATAACGGGACGTGGCGTGATCAAGTAATCAAGACTTATTCTATTCTATGATACCCCTCCCCCCAGTCAAATATTTGTTGTAATGTCCAGCACCTGCCCACTTGGTTGTTATGTCTAGCATTATGTATAATGCTAGAAGTCTTACCGCAGGTCTGGGGATCACAACAGCAATGCTAGGAATCAAACTCATGGCCTCATGCACCTAAGGCAGACCCTTTATCACCGAACCACATCTCTGGGTTCATTACAGACATTTTAAAATAAAAATTGGGCAAGCATTTCAATTGAAAAAGGTACCTGAAAGGGATTGAAGGGACAGCATTTGGAAAAAATGATTTTTTTTAAATGATGTTTAATTAAGATCCTAGTATGAGTCGGGCACTATTCAAGGTACTGGGGATACATGAATGAATGAAACAAAGATCTCTTCCTTCCTAAAGCTTATACTATGGAATAAGAGACAAACAAAAATGATATTGTCACTTGACATCCCGTTGTTCGGTCGATTTGCTCAAGCAGGTGCCAGTAATGCCCTCTATTCAATGGGAACGAGGCCCATTGCCGTTACTGTTTTTGGCATATCAAATACACCACAGGTAGTTTGCCAGGCTCTGCCATGGTTCTGAAAAAATGATATATAATTTACTAATACATGATAAGCAAATCAGAAAAATATATCGACTAGAGAGCTAGTACAGCAGATAAAGCATTTGTCTTCACGAAGCTGACCAGTGTGCTATTCTTGGTACATATATTGTTCCTTGAGCACACTAGGGTCCCCAGGTACAGAGCCTAGGAGTTAACACTGAGCACTGCTGCATACGGCCCATGTTCTATCCCCTATCCTCCCCCAAAATGAAGATAATAATGTATATGAGCAAAAATAAAGAAAAGCTAGGGACTGGAGCAATAGTACAGTGGGCAGGGCACTTGTCTTGCATGCAGTCTACCTGGGTTTGATTCCTAGCACCATATGATTCTCAAGCACCATGAAGTAAGCCTTGAGCACTGACAGGTGTGACCCCCAAACTAAAAAATTTTAAAAATAGAGAGAGATCAGGGCCAGAGGGATGGCTCAAATGAGTGCAGCACAACCCTGATACTATCTATATATTGCACCCTGGTCTCCAAGCACCACCAGGTATTTCCCCAGTGATCGCTAGCACTGCTGAACTCAAGCACCGCAGTGCCAGGCTAAGGCACTAAACCATCAACCTGTACTGTTGTACTGTAGGAAGTGCAACCCCTCTCCCCCCGTCCCCCTGCACTACTGATATGGCTCCTATATCTGTAAAGGAAAGAAATGACATCAGAATGGTAACTAGATGATGGTGGGCAAAATTGTGAACCTCACTATACATATATACAGACACTATAGGTCATTGCAGAAATAAGGAGCTTTGTTCTGTGTTGTTTTGGGATGCAATGCAAGCACTGAGCAAGGAGTGGAGAAGCTTTCTGGTTTTTGGCCAGCGCTGATTACCATAACAAGATACCAGAGACAGAGAACCTGAACAAAAGAAATTCATTTTCATGGTTCCTCTAGAACTTCTAGAGGACACTCTAGAAACTGGATGCCAGTTACTAGTAAGAATCTTCTTCAACTCTTCGTGGCTTGTAACAGTCCCCCTGGGGAGGGGGTTAGAGGTGGGGGGGATATTTCTCTTCCAAGAGGACACCAATCTTATTGAATTAGGGACCCCACCCTTATGATGTCATTTATCACTGTATCACTGTCTTCCCGTTCATCTTTGATTTGCTCGAGCGGGCACCAGTAATATCTCCATATGATCTGTCTCATGCAAGTAGAGCCCAAGGGCACCTGCTTGCTCCAGGAACATAAAGAGCCTCAATCCATTCCGGAATGAGGTCTATAATTGTTACTGGTATCTGGCATATCAAATACGACACGGTAGCTTGCCAGGCTCTGCCGTGCGGATAGCATACTCTTGTAGTCATCTCCAAAATCCAGCATTTATTGATGAACTGCGCGGCTGTAGCGGCCGCGGTAGCCGGGCTGTGATAGGCTGGTCTGCTGGGAGGAGTTCTGACGAGGAGGAAGTCCGATGTGGAAAATGGAGGTCTTCATGGAGTGGGGGGTCGTCTGGCCTGTTGTGAGGCTCTGTTGGGGTGGCGGGCCAGGGCTAGAACCTGCAATCCCTCCCAGGCACCTTATGAGCGGCAAGGGACAGTGAGAGCCAGTAGCAGCTCTGCCCCATGTTTGTCTCAGTTAATGTCATCAGTTAATGCTTCCATAAATTCTTTATGATCATAGAATTTATGTGAAATCTCTTTGTTTGCAAAGCATGAGTTCCCAGCGTGAATGTTTTCCTGCTCTCTTTAATGCCATTTAACCTTAATTATATCCTTATAGGTCTTATATCCAGATACAGTCACATTGGAGATTAGGTCTTTAACATATGAATTGAAGAGAGGATACAGACACAATTTAGATTCAACTCATTAGCAGATTGCAAATTGAATTTTCAAATCTCTTAATATTCTCAAACAGACCAAGTTGAAAAGTAAAACTTGGAAATGAACCTTGTGTTGTTTGCATTAAGGGTTCTGAAGTTTTGCTTTTGGTATAGTCTCTCTTTTTTTTTTCTTTGTCCTTCTTGAACCTATGAAATGAAATAAAGAGACAGAAGAGAGAGAGAGGGAGAGAGAGATAGAGAGAGAGCACAATGAGATTAAGTGCAGATTAGCATGCAGGAGTTTAACAACTCCTGTGGAGACTGGAACGGTCATCGGCCCTAGCCAAACAGGGTGTTCAAACCCAATACATCAAGATCCTTCGTGAGCTCTATTACGGATTCACCACCAGGATCTCACCATTATACAAGGAAGTGATCATTGATGTCAAAAAGAGGGGTTCTACCACCCTCGAGAACAACATGCACAATTAGAATGGGAAGGAATGGGAGTGAAGATAGATGGTCGGCAACTACACCACCTCTGCTTAGCCGATGACATCGTCTAATAACACCAAACATTAGCCAAGCGGCACAAATGCTGGCTGACTTTGACCGAGAATGTGGAAAGATAGGTCTACAGCTGAATCTAAAGAAAACTATGTTTATGAAAAACGAACTAGCTCCAGAGGCCCCATTCACTCTAAATGGAACAGACATCTCTGAATGCAGCAGTTATGTGTTCCTAGGTCAAGAAGTCAACATGATGAGCTGCGCAGGAGGAAGAGAGCAGCATGGAAAGACTTCAAAGGCATCGAAGAAATAGCTAAAAGGACAAAGAACCTCTGGCTCCGGCACATCTCTTTGATTCCACTGTTCTCCCTGCATTAACATACGCCTCAGAGACCTGGGCCCTACGAAAGCAGGATGAGAATGCTCTTCGGGTCTCCCAGAGAGTAATTGAAAGAGCTATGCTTGGAATATCATGCCTCACTCAAGCGAAAGAAGGAATCTGGAGTTCTGACCTCCATTGCTATTCCAGAATCAGGGATGCTGTCTCGCTTGCCAAGGCATCGAAAATCAGATGGGCTGGACATGTAATGCGATTTGGAGACAACCGCTGGACTAGAGCTGTTACCGACTGGATTCCATGGGATGTCAAAAGATCACGTGGCCGCCCACCGACAAGATGGTCAGACTTCCTTGTCAAGACCCTGAAGGAACGGTTTGAGGCTCTTCATATTTCTGAATCAACCAGATGCCATTGGGCTACATTGGCACGTGATAGGGTCCAATGGAAATGTTACTGGCGCCCGCTCGAGCAAATCGATGAATAACGGATTCAAGTGATCAAGTGATCAAGCATGCAGGAGGCCCAGGATGGGTCCCTGTACTGTAAGATTATTCTTCAAGCATTGCTGTGAGTGACCCACTATAGTAGACAGGAGTAGCCTCTGAATATCTCCAGGTGTGCCCCAGAAACCAGATCAAAAAAGAAACAACTAAATTGAAAATACAGTTATGTATTTAAATGTGCTAAGATTAACTTTAGCTTCTAAGCAAAAAAACACCTCGTCAAAACCCACCTACCAGGCAGGTTTGGTCCATGCTTGAAAACCTGCTTCAACTTCTTGGGTAATTGGGATAGGGATGGATGGGACCACTCTGACAAAGACAGTGATAAATGATCACTGTTTAAGAACTGCATGCAGAATAAGTAAGGGAACAAACATGGTAACCTCTGAGTAGCAGTATTGCAAACCACAATGCCCAATTGGGGAGAGAGAGAGAGAGAGAGAGAGAGAGAGAGAGAGAGAGAGGGAAGGAAAGTGCCTGCTATAGAGACAGACTGGGGATAGGGATGAGGGGTGGCAGGAGGGTAAAAGGGCATATTGGTGTTGGGAAATGTGGACTAGTGGAGGGATGGATGTTAGAACACTGTATGACTAAACTCAATCATGAACAGCTTTGTAATGGTCTATGGCACAGTGATTCTATAACAAATAAAATGTTGCCCTATTTATAAACAAATTTTAGAGACTTCTGCGCTCACCCCCAGCTCCCTCCCCTGCCAATACAGCAAGATAATTCCCTCCTTTTAAATGAAAGGAAAGAGACTTTATTTGGATAATTTTGTTATGCTTAAGGCCCAGAATGGTGTATGTTTCCAATCATTTTTACTGTGAAATTTGGGAGTGTGCATTTGGAAACACTTTCCTAATCTTAGCCAAGTAAATGAGAATTTTCCTTCTGTTGAATAAAAGACACTTGGAGTTGGCCTTTGTGTTGGAATCTGCTAAAGGCACTGCTCATTTGCTTTTAGTCTGCAGCGAGGAAATGACTCTCTGATCTAAAGTTTTCTAACTATACTTACCTGGCAGGGAGATACCATGATCACGAAGGTGGTTTTCCCAGGGCGAGGCTTATCCATTGCACTCCGGATGTGCTGACCCTTGCTATTTCCCCCAAATGTGGGAAACTCGACTGCATAATTTGTGGTAGTGGGGACTGCGTCGCGCCTCCCCTGGTTTAAAAAAAAGTTTTCTAACTAGTCAAATAATTTAATGTGGTGGTTGAGCTCTGTTAATTCAAAGTTTATTGTATCTTTATCAGACAGGAAGTAAATTCCACTTCTTTTTGGGCGGACCTCCCCATTAGTGCTGGGGCATTGGGGATGCTCCTAGAGATACTCAGCCCCAGGGCTGGTATGGTTCAACCCCCAAAAATCCAGCGTTGCCGCTCTCTGTTAGGCTCATACAGTACTGGGGATCAAACTTGGGGCCTTGCACAGACAAAACATGCACTCCAACCCCCAAATCCTCTTTTTATAATTCAGTAGATTTTTTTCAGTGTTGTTTCACACAAAATCTAATGTCAGGTGGTTTGAAACGGATATTACTTTCCCTAAGAAATTAAATAAAAATTTGAAATTAACATTCATTCTCTCCAGATGCTCTTCCTCAATAAACATAATAAAATAAATAATCTGTATAAATTTAAACTTAACTAAGAATTTCCCCACTGTTTATTTTGTAGCTTCTTCCTTATCTTACTGTAAAGGAACATTGCAAACAAAGCAAATTACATTCCATAAAGTTTCTTATTAAATGCAATTGTAACATATTTCTTTAACTATGACCAGTCTAGAAAATTAAAACTATAATTTCTGATTCCCTCAATGTGTTCAGGGCACATTTTCAAGTTCATCGCTTATACCAGGGCCTCTTGCTGAATTCCTGTACTAGGTTTTTACCCAGCTTCTGGCCTTCTATCACTCATCCACCTCAACCACCTCCAATTCCATGCCTTCCTTCTCAGACCCAAAGATTCTCTAATGCTCTTTTCACCATTCTCTGAGTGAAAATTGAATCTTTCCCTTGACCTGGTAGACTCATGTGTTCTGGCTTCCAGCCTACTTCTCTGGTTTTCTTTTCTGGCTTTCTCTCTCCAAGACCACAGTTCACTCCTGTTTACACAACTCTATTCCTCACATTCACCACCAATCTATTGAAAGTCTTCGTGTTTGCTGGGAAAAACTCAGGTCTTGGGACTTCACTTGGCTCCCTCTTTATTAAATGTTTTTTGTTTTCTGGGCCACACTCAGTGGTGCTCCAGGTTTACTCCTGGCTCTGCACTCAGGGATCACTCCTGACAGGCTCAGGGGACCCATTGGATACCAGGGATTGAACCTAGGTTGGCTGTGTGCAAGGCAAGTGCCCTATCAGCTGTACTATCTCTCCACTCTTTACGTCTTCACTCTCAGCAAACTTTCTACTCCCTGTGAGACCTCTAAGCCCTCCATGTCACCTGTGTCCTTAACTACCCCACCACTTCATCTTGTTTCAGCTCCTATTTTAATTATTGCCTGATTACTACGAGAAATTATCTTGATCACTTGTTGTTGGGGAGGGGGCCGTGGCAGGAGCACACCCAGCAGTGCTCAGGGCTTACTTCTGGCACTGTGCTCAGGAATCATTTTTGGCAGGGCTTGGCAGATCATATGTGATGCTGGGGGTTAAACCCAAGCCAGCCACAAGCAATAGTCTCTTCCTCTGATGATTTTGTTGTTGATTGCATTCAGATAAGCTTATCCCAAACATGACACCGTGGGATCTTTTAAAGTAAATGAGTTTTAGGGAAATGACAGAAACAGGAAGTTGTCTCAGACCTGCCTTTCCCCTGCTCTCCTAAAGCCGTAAATCACCATGTGAGAGATGCCCTCCCTATTCTCCAGAGTAGGAATGTCCTTATCTCCAAGATGAAGGGCATCAATGAAACCCGGCAGCTTCATTTCCTTAGCTCAGTCTTTTTCCTATTCCATCTCTCCAAGACTTCGCTTCATCAATAGCATAAAAATCACTTTTTCTTCAGGTTTTCATAAAACTCGAAGCAAAATAAAATGGCACCACCTAAAACGTTCAGTTAAAGAAATTGGTACGCTTCTCCTATTGTTCTGTTTTAGAATTTCAGACCTTGCCACGGACCCTTAAGAGGAGTAATAAAAAAACCATTTTCTCCCCATGTTGTCTTCTTCCCCATGAAAAGTCTGTTTATGGTGGTAAACCAGCACTTAAATCAATGCCTATTCACAACAGGTTCTTTATTGTTTGAATGGCCGCATGAATGAACAAATGTGATGCTAACTGAAGAGACTGTGTCCAACTCAATAGGGAGATACACAGGAATCAGAGGTGCCCTGCCCTCAAAGAACTTACTGTCTACTGAGAAAGAAAATGCAAAGAGACAACATGCCATTGGCAGAGATGACATCCAGCTGTCAAAAATCGAGGTTGGCTTGGACTAGGAGGTTGTATTGACACTGAAAGATGAAAGATGGGAATTTTGGTATTTGGGATTTTAGTCAAAGGTTTCTTTGTCCTGCCTTGTTAGAAAAACCTGACATCTGAGTGTTTAACTAGCATCCCTTTCCAAGCAGGTTGGTTCTGAGTTTGCTTTTCAATATTCCTATTGTTCTGTGAATTTGGGTTGATTCATTGGTGATTTGCACCTCGGTGCAAAAATGCACATTTATGCATGAAATACAGTAACGCAGATTTTAGATAATAAATTAGTTGTTTAACTGAAGCAAAAATTTCAAGTTATTGCTTTTTGTAATTGAGCATATTTTAGCATTAGCATACAAATTAGGCCATATACCTAGGCAAATAAAAATGCTAATAAAATGTAAAGATACAATAGAACATTAATACTGAATTTGGTTAGACTATTAACATCAGATACATTACACATATCATTTCCATGAAACAGTTCATTATCAACATTTTCCAAGTGAGTGATTTTGTGGATAAGAATTTTCACAAAATTAAGATGGTTTTATTATAATATGCAGGAATATAAGCTAGATGTTTCTCTATTCTACATAGAAGTGGTTAGAACACTCCAGACCCAACCACTCCAGACCCACAGTTTGCTGCTTAGCCCCACGTGGAACAGCCCATGGAGTTCCGGGAGGGCAGTAAATGGCTCAACCAGCCCCTGGCATAGCTCCTAGGGTTCGCCCACACTTGCTGGGTGGCAGGGGCGCACTGGCTGAACTTGGAGCGGGATTTGGGCTCCTCCTCCTATTCCTCCACCTCCATGTCGGAGGGCATAGCTTCCGAGCTCCCAGCCACCACACCCAATGATCGGAAGACACTCCAGACCGACAGCTGCTGCGATGGGGGTGCAGCCGCTCCACAATCGTGGTGACATTCTTAGACACTAATGGAAGTTAGGGCCAGGTCCTTCCCAGGATCTTTCACATTTATACACTGTAGTGATCATTCTCCCGCATGGTAGAGCATGGCAAGTTACCTGTGTTTTAATTGATATGCCAAATACCAGTAAAAGTTGTAGACCTCATTCCCATGATCTGAAGGATTGGTTTGAGGCTTTATGTGTTCCTGGAGCAAGCAGATGCCCTTGGGCTACTACTAGCATGTGACAGGACATATGGAGATGTTACTGGTGCCTGTTTGAGCAAATCGATGAACAATGGGAAGACAAGTGATACAAGTGATACATAGAAGGCAAAATTGTTTTTTTTATCACTGCGAAAATTCAGTTTCTCCCTGCTCTCTGTCTTCTTAATACTTAAGAATAACTTCATCTATACAACAATAATTTAAAGTTCCTAGAAATTCTGTTTTCATGAGAGAAATTAGTAAGAATATAAAAATAAATGGAGAAGCAGTACATTGAGTCGGGCACTTGCCTTGCATGCAGCAGACCCTGGTTTAGTCCCTGGCACCACATATGGGCCCTTGAGCCCACCAGGGGGATCCCTGAGTACAGAGACAGAAGCAAAGCCTGAGCAGAGCCAACATATATAAAGGGGCTTTGGAGATAGCACAGTGGTCAGAGCATTTGCCTTATATGCAGCTGATCTGGG
Source organism: Cryptotis parvus (assembly GCA_021461705.1). Lineage (NCBI taxonomy): Eukaryota > Metazoa > Chordata > Mammalia > Eulipotyphla > Soricidae > Cryptotis > Cryptotis parvus. Next base: position 155,311 of record JAJIBD010031200.1, on the reverse strand, counting down.
TTAGATCCCCAGCACAGTCAAGAATGATCTTTGAGAATAAAGAGTGGGAGTAAGCCCTAGTAAGCACATTTTGGGTGAGCACATTTGGGTGATTTAGGGTGTGGCCCCCCAAATTAAAGGAAAAATAAAAATCAATGTAATCTCACCTTTCCTGCATTTGACTTGCTTTGATGTAGACTCCTTTGTGAGTGATACCCTGGGGTTGTTCAATGCAGAAATGACCACTGTCTGAGATACCTTGGACTGTGCAAAGGGAATAACTAAGCCTAAGATTTTTCAGAAAATGTGTAAACATACACTTGCCATCCTGATGTTTCCTACTTGAGGGGTTTAACTTTCATTAGGAACACGCACTATGGCCATACCACCTCCTGAACTTGTCCGATCTCATCCGATCTCAGAAGCTAAGTAGGGTCGGGCCTGGTTATTACTCGGATGGGAGGAACAAACGGCACAGTCTTATAGGACAAAACTTCCTACTTTAATCCATTTCTCTCCCAAATAGAATAAAATGCTGTATATTTGCATACTACACTGTGGATTTCTGGGACTCAGGAGAAAGCAGAAAGGGTTGAAGCACATACTTTGCATGTGGGAGGCCTGGGTTTCATCCCACATGGCTCTTTAGTAAAGTCAGAAGTGACCTACCACAAAATCAAATAGAGATATTTCTTTTTTTTTTTTTTTTTTTTGTTTTTGGGTCACACCCGCGATGCTCAGGGGTTACTCCTGGCTCTACACTCAGGAATTACTCCCTGGCGGTGCTCGGGGACCATATGGGATGCCGGAATCGAACCCAGGCCAGCACAGGCCGGCCGCTGCAAGGCAAACGCCTCTACCCGCTGGGCTATCGCTCCAGCCCCATCAAATAGAGATATTTCGATTGGCTTTTATGTGTTGTTTACATAAAAGCCAATCTCTCCTTTCATATATGCTGGAAGATTCCCACCAAATTTTATTGATATTGTGCAGACACATGGTTTATAAGATACTTAATTCCTTTCCAGACCAGAGAAAGGAACTGGGTAAGAGTATTTCATTACCTTTTGTATCTGTGGTGTACAAAGCCTATTCGGGCAATCCTGGCTGATGAACCACAGAGAAGGGTCTTTGCACAAATGTTTTCTTGATCTACAAAGAGGAAATGGGGAAAGGGGAGATGCTTTTCCCTCATTTTAGCCTTTAAACATTATTGTGATGTTATGTTACTTGGGGTTGCTGTAACCATCTTAGGATCTAAATCATGTGGGTGGACTCTTGGGAATATACCCTGGGAAGACAAAAACACACAGCAGAAACACCATTTGCACTTTTATTTTCATAGCAGCACTATTCACAATAGCCAGAATCTGGAAACAACCAGAGTGCCTGAGAACTGATGACTGGATAAAGAAACTGTGGTACATTTACACAATGGAATACTATGCAGCTGTTAGGAAAAATGAAGATATGAAATTTGCCTATAAATGGATGGATATGGAGAGGATCCAGGGGGGAAAAAGACAGATAAAGAATGACTGCATTTATTTGCATGACATAAATATATGTATATGTATATATATACACATATATACATGTATATATACATATATACATGTATATATACATGTGTATATATGTATATATACATATATATACATATATGTGTATATATATGTATATATGTATATATATACACATATATACATATATATATATATATATATATATATATATATTGCTTTTTGGGTCACACCCGGCGATGCTCAGGGGTTACTCCTGGCTCTACATATATATATATCTATATATATATCTATATCTATATATATATATATATATATATATATATATATAGATATATATATATATATATACCCGCACGACAGAGCCCTGGCAAGCTACTCGTGTTGTATTTGATATGCCAAATACCAGTAACAATTATAGACCTCATTCCCATGACCTGATGGAATGGTTTGAGGCTCTTTATGTTCCTGGAGCAAGCAGATGCCCTTGGGCTCTATTAGCATGAGACAGGACATATGGAGATGTTCCTGGTGCCCGCTCGAACAAATCGATGATGAACGGGAAGATAGTGACAGTGATACACACACACACACACACACACACACACACACACACACATTATGATATCAATATTACTTGTGTCTCTGAAAACCTTGATCAGGTTTTCAGAAAAACCTGATGAGAAAACCTGATCTTTTGCCTTTAACTTTCATCAGTAAATGCTCAAGATGAGAGCCTTCTACTGAGACTATACCACCCACACGGCAGAGCCTGGCAAGTTACCCATGTTTTATTTACTTGTTATGCCAAAACCTAGTAACAATTATGGACCTTAGTTCCATGTCCTGAAGAATGGTTTGGGGCTCTTCCTGTCCCTGGAGCAAGCAGATGGCCTTGGGTTACACTTGCTTGTGACAGGACTTATGGAAATGTTACTAGTGCCCACTCGAGCAAATCGATGAACAATGGAAAGACAGTGATACAGTGATAGAGTGATATCAGTATCCAAGGTCAGGCGAAACAGGGATCAGGAGGTCTTGTCAGGCCGGAGCGATAGCCCAGTGGGTAGGGCATTTGCCTTACACGCTGCAGGCCTGTGCCGGCACGGGTTCGATCCCCGCATCCCATATGGTCCCCCGAGCACCGCCAGGAGGAATTCCTGAGTGCAGAGCCAGGAGAAACCTCTGAGCATTGCCAGGTGTGACCCAAAAAGCAAAAAAAAAAAAAAAAAAAAAAAAGAGGTCTTGTCAGAGGTGAAAATTACACAAACATGTGGGAGTCAGAGGTTATGTAAGACAGAGAAGAGGACAGAATGCTAATAATTTTTGAAAGTGCTAATACCAACCTAAAACTGAACATTAAATATATCGGGCCGGAGAGATAGCCCAGCGGGTAGGGCGCTTGCCTTGCACGTGGGCGGCCCATGCCGGCCCGGGTTTGATCCCGGCATCCCATATGGTCCCCCCGAGCACCGCCAGGAGTGGTTCCTGAGTGCAGAGCCAGGAGAAACCCCCTGAGCATCGCCGGGTGTGACCCAAAAAAAGCAAAAAAAAAAAAAAAAAAAAAAAAGCAAAAATAAATAAATAAATAAATATAGGCAACAAGATACACATGATAACCCCTAAATGTATGCATTGCAATTCACAATGTGTAAGAGAAGGAAGAGAGAGAGAGATAGAGAAAGAGATAACAAACCTGCCATAGAGGCATGTTGGGGAGTGGGGAGAGAATCGGGACATTGGTGGTAGGAGATGGGCACTGGTGGAGGGATGGGTGCTGAAACACTGTATAAGCTTAACCCAAATATGAACATCTTTGTAATTGTATATCTCAAGGTGGTACAATAAAAATATAAAATTAAAAAATAAATAAATCATGTGGGTGGAATATTGAAACCTACTTTGCTACGGATTAGATAGGCAGAAGGAGTCCAAAGAAAGCTTGGGAGAGGGACTGGAGAGACAGTACAGGTTGAAATGCTTGCCTTGTAGGCGGTTGTCCCGGAGTTACATCCCTGAAACTGCCTGGTTCCCCAAGTACCTGTCAGGACCAACCCCTTACCCTGAGAACAGAGTTGGGCGTGGCCAAAAACATACCCCGCCACAAAGACAAAAAAAATCAAAAGAGAAAACAAAAACTCTGAAGATAATTAAACCCAACTGTCTGTTCTTGTTAAACTGGGTTTGATATTGTTTGTCTTATTAATATTCTCCCGTGGAAATCAGTATTAGGCCAACTGTTAGGATTAGGAAGTAGTGATAAACACAAAAACAATATCTGGATGGGTGCCATTTTTTGAGAGCGACACTCATAATTGTGTAGTCATTTCCAGAATCACATCCTACCAGAACTAACTCACTGGGCAGGGCAGTTTATTTCTGGAATATTGTAAAAACAGAACCTAAGCTTACTAAATTGGGTGGATGTAATATTTGAAGAATTATAAAGGCAATTAACAATGCTTTTAGTCATGTCACAAATACTATTCAGCACAAACTAATACTTTACTGAATGTCTGCTTATATGCCAGACCCCATGTTAACTGCTTGCTCAGCTCACATAGCTCCAATTCTTACCACAACTTGGGAAAGTCCTGTGATACTCTTCATTTGGTCGAGGGGGAAACTGAGGTCAGATAAGTGAAAAGTTGGGATTTACAGTCTGACTAGAATTCAAGTTCTTAATCTTTTGACTATCATCAGTGTAACTTATTTTTGGTTGCAGCATGCGACTGACAATAGTTAGGTACCTACTTTTACCACTATTCCCTCTTCTCCCCCTCAGACAGAACTAGTGCAGGGGTGGGGGGGAGGGGCGGAGTGTGTGTGCATGTGTGTGTGGGGGACCATCTGGTGTGTGGAACTGAACCCAAGTTTTCTCAATCCCAGGCATGGGAGGTTGAATTGAACCCATGCAAAGCATGGGTTTAGCTCACTGAGCAATCTCTCCAGCCTAAGAATTTCTATTTTGTTTAGAATAAGTAAATCATGGCAATCCCATTTTCATTTGTCAGTGACTGGTTTGTACTGGGCATGTGGCCATTTGTTGGCTAAGAAGAAAAATTCTATTAGGGGATGGGAAGGCTGAAAACAATTATGCCCAATAAAAATGAAAGCAGCACTGCTCTTCCCAAAACTCTTTCCATCCTCTCCATGAGGGTGTGATATCTGGAGCTGTGGCTGCTATATTATAAACCAGAGGTGACAAGTCTGGAACAAAAGCCAACATGTTTATGATGGTAGAGGACACACACAAAAAAAGCATAGGTCCTTCACATCGCCATCATGCCACGGAACTAATCCCAAGACTGCCTAGATGGAACTTTCCTATTAGGCTTTAATGTACAACCTCATGCATAAAACTACTGTTAGAGGTGCAGTTCCTAAGGCCAGAGCCTCCTAATAGATAAAATCAGGGGCAGAAAAAAATGTTTTCTGAGAGCAGGTGCAAAAAATAGATGATGTGGAGGTTATCAAGATTTCACCCAGGAATTCGTTCATGTAGATAAGTAGTTCAGGGAGAAAAAATACTCCAGTTTTGTCTTCTAGCTTAGTAAATTGAAACCACCCGCATGGTGTCTGATGCTGCTTTTTCCCTGTTTCTTCTCCGAAGTGACAGGCTCCTACAGACACTGAAGAGATTATCTTGCCCTCTAGCTTCTGGTTGAACGTGGCCATTGGGATACACCAGAGTCTGGGGGAGGCGGTGAGCGAGATACAATCCTGCAGCTTGCTGTAGGAGTGATTACATAGGCTCACTGCATCCCTTCGCTGAAGGTCACAGGCTGTCTTTTCTGGAGTGAGCTTGGTAACCATTTCTTCTCCTTGCTTCAAGTGATCTAGATGCTTGTGGCCACTCATAGTTCCTTTGTGGTTTCCTACACCCCTACCCACATCTCTAAAGTACCAGGCTTCCTGCTAGGCCAAATGTGAACAAAATCACGGCAGGAGTTAAGCTGGGTCCAGACTCAGTGAGAAGTGGTGAGTCTGTGGAGTCATCCATCATTTAAATAATGCCTCCCCCAACCCCCTTTAAAGGGAGCCAAGAGAACTGGCCCTGCTGCAAAATGAAACAAAACATCTGTCTGCAAAGAAAACCTTTTGCACCCAAGGAAAGGGAATCTGATAAGACTACCTGGAGGAGATGACCTTTGGGCTGAGGATGGGAGGAGTTTGCAGACCAAGATAGGAGATTGTGGATCAAACCAGAGAACAGGGAAAGGTGGAGGCTTCTGAAAAATATTGCTTTCCTTCTATCTCCTTCACAGAGGCGTGAATTTGGCCAAGGTCAAACTGCAAGTAGCAAGGCAGAACTCCAACCACTAGGGCTCAATAGCTCCTGCTAACTACAGGGCTAGTTCCTCCTCCCACTTGTACTTGAAGCCCCTTGCCCCTTCCAGGGTGTCTGCTCCTCAGTCTCTCCACCAGAACACAGCCTCCCTTGAAAGAGCCTCAGGGTAGTGTTCCTGCAATCAAAGTACCTGGCAGCTTCCATTTGACATTGAAGCCATCGCCATCGTTGTCAACCAACAAATGTTCAGAAACAAACACCTTCTGCTGAGAAGGGGGAGAGGGGAAGAGAGGGAGGAGGGAGAGAGAGAGAAGAGAGGGGGAGAAAGAGAGAGGGGGAGAGAGAGAGGAGGGAGGAGAGAGAGAGAGGGGAGAAAGGGGAAAGAGAGAGGAGAGAGAGGAGAGGAGGGAGAGAGAGAGAGGGGAGAAAGGGGAAAGAGAGGGGAGAGAGGAGAGAGGAGGAGGGAGGGAGAGAAAGGGGAGAGAGAGAAGAGAGGAGGGAGGGAGAGAGAAGAGAGGAGGGAGGGAGGGAGAGAGAGAGAGGGAGAGAGGAGAGAGGAGGGAGGGAGGGAGAGAGAGAGAGAGGGGAGAGAGGAGAGAGGAGGGAGGAGGGAGAGAGAGAGGAGAGAGGGGAAAGAGAGAGGGGAGAGAGGAGAGAGGGAGGAGGGAGAGAGAGAGAGGAGAGAGGGGAAAAAGGTGAGGGAGGAGAGAGGGGAAAGAGAGAGGGGAGAGGAGAGAGGAGGCAGAGAGAGAGAGAGGGAGAGAGGGAGAGAGAGAGAGAGAGGAGAGAGAGAGAGAGAGAGAGAGAGAGAGAGAGAGAGAGAGAGAGAGAGAGAGAGAGAGAGAGAGAGAGAGAGAGAGAGAGAGAGAGAGAGAGAAGCAGTCTCAAAATGGAGTAGTTCAGGCTGGTCATCAGCACTTAGACTTAATAGCTAACCCACAAAGGGACGTAATCTCAAACCAATCAATCTGGAGTTTCCGGATCAGCCTGGAAGTAAACAGCCTTAAGAACCCAACTCCCCCTTTCCTCAGCGGGAAGGTGCTTTTACCTGAATTAATCTTCTCTTTTGCTAATAACTTAGTCTCACCCTCTTTCTGACTATAAAAACCCTCAATTCTGTACAAGTCCCTGCAGGCCCTTTTGCCGGCTTAGAGGGCAGCAGTGTCCTTCGTGCAACCCAACGAACAGTTTAAATAAAGCTAATTAGCGCTCGCATTTGTGATTTTTTTAACCACGTGTAGTCTTCTGCGGTTATGTGGAGGGCTGGTGGTCGAGCTCTTCCACCAGGGAAGTGGCGCGGCGCAGGGAGGTCACACAGCCCCGAGCAGCGACTTTTCTGCCTTCTAGCAACGAGACTTGGAGATCCTGCCTCAGTGGGGAGTTCAGTAATATTTGTTGAATGAGTGAGGGAAGAAGACACAGTCACTCTGTGGAAGCGATCGGTTGCAGCGGACCGGCCCCACCATCCCCAGCAGCGAACTCAGCACGTCGCCGGCTCCCCTCCAAAGTCCACCGGCTCCTCCTCGGCGCCCGGAGCAGGCTCCCCGGTTCTGCCCCTACCCCCGCCCGCTGGCCGCCACGCCCCCACGACGGGGACTTCAGCCTCTCTGGCTCTCGGAGTTTCACGTAGACTCCAGGAGCCACGCGGAGAGCCTCTGGGCGCCGCGACCGCCAGCTGACTCCGCTCCCCAAACCCCACTCCCACCCTCCCTCACTCTTGAAAACTTCTTTTCCCACCCTCTTTCAACTTCAGTCATCCTAGTGCCCGCCTCCTCCACTTCCACCACCCAATCGACAGCGCGCCACCTCGACGAGGGGCCCGCCCCCCTGCCCATCGGGGCCAATCCCCGGCGCGGAAGTCGAGTACCGGGGTTCTCTCTCCAGCGCCGGGCCTGTGACGGCAGCGCGCCGGGCGCCGCGAGGCGGGAGGGGGCGGGGCTCTGACTGAGAAATGGGCGAGGGCGGGGGAAGGGAAGCGGGAGGAGGAGGAGGAGGAGGTGGAGGAGGAGGAGGAGGAGGAGAAGGAGGTTGCGGCGGGTTTGAAAGCGGCAGTTTCCTGGCAGATCGGGCAGGCGTTGGTCTCCGCTTTCCAGTTCCGCAGCAGCCGCGATCGATCCAGCGCCGGGTCTACGCGCGCTTCCGCGCGCCCGCGTCGGAGCTTTCGCGTTCCGGCAGGCGCTTCACCTCCCCGCCCCCCTGTCTCAGCCTTTCCCGCCGCTCCGGGCGCCGAGCCCGGGGACCGGCCGTCGGCTGGGACCCCCGCCCGAACCCCGGGGGGACAATCCCTTTCCCTTTTTCCTCAGCCCGCCCGGGGTTGAGGCGCGGAGTGGCCCCTCGCGGAGCCCGCGCGGGGAGGAGCGTCCGAGGGGCGTCTCGGGGCGTGGAGCGGCTCGGCTCCGCGGCGGGCTGCGATCCGGGGACGCCCGAGCGGCGGCGCGGCCCCTTTGGCGGGGGCTGCCCGGAGCCCCCGGGCTGAGAGGGAGCCGGCGCGGCACCCCGGCCGCCCGCCCGCGCGGGGTCTCCCCATGGTGCAGCGGGGTTCGGGATGTCGAAGACGCTGAAGAAGAAGAAGCACTGGCTCAGCAAGGTGCAGGAGTGTGCGGTGTCCTGGGCCGGGCCCCCCGGCGACTTGGGCGCCGAAATCCGGGGCGGCGCGGAGCGCGGCGAGTTCCCCTACCTGGGGCGGCTCCGCGAGGAGCCCGGCGGGGGCACCTGCTGCGTCGTCTCGGGCAAGGCGCCCAGCCCCGGGGATGTGCTGCTGGAGGTGAACGGGACGCCCGTCAGCGGACTCACCAACCGGGACACCCTGGCTGTCATCCGCCACTTCCGCGAGCCCATCCGTCTCAAGACGGTGAAGCCAGGTAAGCCGGCCCTGCCCGGTGGGCTTCCTGGAGGCGGCGGCCCCTCCCCGCGGTTGCCTTCCCTGGGATCTGAGCCGCCCATTGCGCCGCTCGCAATACCGAGCTCGGCTGCGCTGCCAGCTGTCAGGGACGGGCGGCTGGACGCTGGCTTTCCCCGACGCGTGGCTCCGTCTCCACCGCGGAGTTTTGGGTTCGAAAATGAAAAACCCCAGCCCGCTTCTGCTTGCTTTTGTGGAATATAATCTCACGATTGTAGCTAATTCCGCCCCACCCTCTTCTCAGGTTTGTTTTGATTTTTTTTTTTTTATAGGGGGGGAGTGCGGAAACAGTCTTACACATTTCGTGTACGGAAGAAAGATCTTTACTATGGAGCACTTGGGAGGGCTCAGCTGTTCGTTGTTTCTGGCACAGTAGCAAACGCCCCGGAGCTGACAACCTAACTTACCGGTCCAGGTGGTTCGGCTGTCTGGGTCCCCAGGGTGTACAATATGTGTTATGTGGCAGGGAGCTGTGAAATAGTCTGGGCGTGCAAGATCTTTGATTGTGCAGGCTTTGCTGGAGGGGTGGGTTAAAGGGCCCCTGGCGCCCTGGTGTCTTGACGCTAGTGGAAAAGTGCTGCAAAGCTCTCTACGTTCATGGCATGCCCCTTTCAAAGCATTGATCCCACTGCGTCCGGGGAAGCTGATAGTATGTCGTCGTCCGTGATCACTGTTTGTTCTGGGGCCACATTGTTGGTTGTTTTCGCCTTGGTAGACTAGGGTTCTCTTTCGGAGATGTTTTGTAGACGAGAGAATTCTCATTAGAAGAGAATTATTACAGATTATTAGAAATCAAACAATTTTTTGTTGAATGTGCTTTACTGAATTAAAATATTCAATAAATATTTTAATTATTAATTGCTTAATTGTGACTTGGGCTAGAGAAAACAGTCTGTCCTTTCCCGGAAAAATGCTAGAAAATTCCACAGAAGGAGTTAACATGTTATCACTCCCACTTTTTTTTTCCTGGCTCAGTCCTTCCCTTTGGGAATAGGTCCTTAATCGTGCTCAGGCTTAATCAGAGCCGACTGTTTGTGGTGCAGTCTACGTATATTGTGGGTGTGTGTTCAGACACACTTGCACCTCTTGCAACCTTAAATCAAGATTTTCCCTCATCTAGTCTATTCCATAATCTGTATTTTAAACTTGCTAGTTTATGTGAGGGTTTCTTTTTTTTTTAATTTTTTGTTAATTGAGAGGAAAAAACTTTGGCAGTCGTGAAACATGCTTGTTTTGGGGGGTCTGGTTTTTTGAATTGAAAGATTCTTAGCTCAGACTTTTGGGGGCCATATGGGAAGAAGGGGTCATCCTTGGGTTAGGCAGGCGCTGTCTGTAATATGCAGAATACCAGCTCCAGCTCTTCCCAATGCAGGGGCTCAAATCCCAGAAGGGAGTAATGAGAACACCTGCACCATTGTTTTGTTTTGATTAGTTGGGGCATGGATGAGAGTATGATTTCCAAAAATAGCTCACAGGTCGAAAGATTGGTGAAGACGCTGATATAGTCTCGACTTAATAGACAACGGGGACAGGTATTTTTAATTAATCTCAGTCTGGTCTGCATATTGCACATTTTCACAACCTTTGAATCAGGTTTAATAGCTCCTGAGATTAGAGTGTATTCAGGAATAGTCATGTCTGTGTCGAATAAACATCCTCTTCCAGAAGGGAGTTGAAATTTTTATAGTAATACAGTGTTGTTTGTGATAGTTGCAGGCACTGGCCTGTTACGTTTGTCCGAAGAAAGGGAGTAGTTTATATTAAGGGATATGGCCCATTTTGTAATAGTTAATAACAAGAGTTTGAATACTGTTCCTGGTATTCAGAGAGAGGTATACTCTGTGTAGTAATTTCTGGAGGGTACTGTGCTGTGATTCTTGATTCTAGGAAAGTCATAATTAAGATGTGTATCTTTCGAAAGCAGCTCTTATTAGTTTCTTAGTAGTGTTATATGAAGCATTATTTGAAATGGTTAAATGACTAAACAACATGTATATAGCAAGATTCCTGCAGGTTATGGACAGAGAGCATCTTGAAGCAGTATTATTCGCAGAATTTGGGTATGATTAAGGAGAGCATATCGGATGCTGGAGCCCTGGGCACCTCAGTATGTCCCAAACCCCTTCCCTCTCCCCTATAAGTGATCACCTGGGTTTGATCCATGGTGCTGAAAAAAGGGAAAAGGAAAAAAAAGAAAGCACCATAAATGTTATCTCCAGAGGAGACAGATTTTATTATTTTTGCTTGTTTGAGGGGTGGTGCTCAGGGCTTACTTCTGACTCTGCACTCAGGAGTCACTCCAGGCCAAGCTTCAGGGGGACCATCTGGGGCGCCTGGGATTGAATCTGCGGCTGGCCACATGCTAGGTAAACACCCTGTATGCTGTACTGTTGATCCCTCCCCACAGGACAGATTTTAGGTGATGAAATTTCATAAAATAGAGTGAGAGATTTTAAAAGGGAACTTGAGGACCCTTATATCAAAGCTTTAGAAAGGAATGAGTTTTTCAACTTAATAAGGCATTGTAAAGTGGGTTTAGGTTTCCTTTCTAGCCTGGACTAGTAATTTTTATTAAATAGTGTTCTAATGTGTCATTTAGTGACTGACTGTTGGAGCCAATTGCACTTGCTAGGAAGGTGGTATTAGTGGGGATGATCTCTGGTGTTGAGGGATGAAAGTCTGAGATGGGAGGGAGGATGAGCAGGCCTCTAGGAAAGGGCTTTCTAGCTGGCTCCTTTGCGGCTAATAATAGCTACTGAGTGGGAGCCCGCCAAAGCCAGCACAGCAAAGGGGAGACTTTGAAGGTTCTTTCTGGCAGTACCAACTTTAGCTTTGATTTGGGGTTTTGTGCTTTCTTTTGTTATAGTCTTGAAAGGAGATTGAAAGTAACTTTAAAAAATATGGTTCTCGATCCAGGGCTTTTCCAGACAGATGATGGGAATTTCTCATTGTTTTTCTAGTCATGTTTGCAATCACGGTTTTCCAGCTTGTAGGATCTTCCCTTCTGTTCCATGCCCACCCAGACACCTGTTTGAATCACTAGCCTGTCACTTCTGTCTCTGTACAGACAGAAGTTTTCACCTGAGTTTGTACTTTGTAACTCCCCACTGGTGAGGGAAGTTGAACTTTGTACCTTAGTTGAAATTGTTTTATGATTTTTTTTTGAGATCAGAAATAGTTTCTTTGCTTTCCCCTTCAGAATGTACTTTTAAAAAGTTTCTGTTCTAATGAATGATAGTAGATCTAAAATTCCACAGACTATCAATGTCTGAACTTTTATGGGATAGTCACTTCTTCATATCCTTTTAAACATGTATTTTGGTGGTTATAAATAATGTTGATTTTATTCCAGAGATTATGTTTTGATGTAATAAATAGATAAATTATTGTGTGCTGTGTTGTCATTATGCATTACTCTTCACACATTGCTTTCAGTTACCTTAAACTTGTCATCTCTCTAGGGAGAAAATTCATTAAAACCAGTATTCCTGGTTATTAAAACCAAAACTAATTTGAGGACTGGGGCGAGAACACAGAGTGTTGAAGCGCTTTGTTTGCGCGAGCCCCAGGTTTGATTCTCCTAGCTCCACCAGGGATAGCCCTGGATCACCGTGACTCAAGATACTTCCAATTTTAAATACAGATATTTATGCTATTGTAAATATCAAATAACTCCCCCTTTTTCCTCTGAACTTGGATCATTTTGCAAGTCTTTTTGTTCATTTAGTGGGTGATTTAGGACTTTGATCATGTCATTTAGATGGTTGTCATGTTTGAAAGAAGTAAAGCATGAGCGAAATTGAAGTTGTGGGCCTCGCTTCCTAAGCTGCATACAATAAATTGCTTCCTACTTTTATTTTTTAAGCAATTGGTTAACTAGAGAATAGTTCAGGCAGCCCCTTTGTTAGGGGTGATGGCATAACATGTTGGTAAACCCTAACATTGAACTTCCCCACTTTCTCTAAGTTTGATAACAACTTTCTAGGTCTGAGGTTGGTCTCTACTCCAGTTCAGGTGCTTACTCTATTTATTGCCACCTTCAGTTCATATGAGTAATAGGCTTAGATGTCAGAACTAACAAAGTCAATATTTGGCCTTCTCAATCAGCAGATTATTACTATTACTATTATTATGTCTTATTGAGGTATTTTCATTTCCTATACTGTTAATGGATCCATCATTCCAGTACCACATCCACTACCAATAGCTCCTTCTGTTCAAACCCCCAGCCCACAAGTTCAGTTCTGTAGATCTATTCTTCAGTCTTTGCCAAGTGTTGACCCCTGGCTGTCATTTGGCCCCACATATGAGAGAGAGATCATTCTGACCAGATTATTTTGGTTTAATTCAGTTCTGTGCTAAAACTGATTTCCATGAAACACAGCTTTCTATTCAGTGGGAATAGAGAAATGGGTTTTCCTAGAAAATTCTGGGCCGTGCTTTATTAAAACCTCTTGATATAAGAGTCACAATATCCTATCCATTACATTTTATTTTTTTTGGTAAAGGGTTGGTCTGTTCAATTGTCTATCTCACTTAGGAAGTCAGTGCATAATCTCAGGTGAACGATTTCAAATAAAAGTCTTTACTCTGCCTCTTAAGTGCTTTGTATGTTTTGTGGGCACTTTGTGTTTGCAGAACGTGTAGGGGAATTTTATTATTTAGGAACCATTTAAAAATGTTATATCAGCTTTCAAATCTTTTTCTTCTTTTTTTGTGGGTGGGGAGTGAAGGAAGGGATGTCTGGCACTGTCCAGGGATCATTCCTCATGGTACTTGGAATCCAAATGGGGGTGCTGGGAATCGAACCCTGGATTGGCCACATATAAGGCAAGCCTTACACTACACTATCATCTCTGAAAATCTCCAAATCGATTTTTGGTGTGGTTTGATAGAGAGGTATAATTCAGATTGATGACTACAATTTCTCCTCCTTTAGTTCTTGTTTCTCTTCTGGAAATTTAAACCATATTTTTCTTTGCAAGTTGCAAATTAGTGGAAGCATGAATGAACTCAATTTAAAACTGTTGTTAAGGTAAGAGTTTTAGTCGCTATAGGTTTGGGGTGGGGAAGTGCTTGTGGAGGAAGAGAGTTTATTCTTCTTGATCAAATATAGTTCAGAAATTTCCCCATCCAGGTGCTTATTTTACTTTATAAAGAGAAGACAAGTTCTGTTACCGGCACGCATTCATTCCCTCAGTAGGCATTTGTGGCTTTCCTGTACTGAGAGGAGAGTGAATCAGAATGGTCTGTCTTTGGGAAGCTCAGTTTTAGTGGGGTCGTTTTGATTTATTGGAAGACTTGTTCCTTTCTCATTTTTCTCCTGATACTTAAGTAAGCAGAATTCTTTATGTCTTAGTAGGAATGTTGTGGGAACTGCACTGATTGGCGGCTTAGCATACTGTTCTAGAAAGTGGTGTGGTGGCCGGGATATGGCTCTTGGAGAGTGCAGGGCTCATGTGTGAGGCCCTGGGTTTGGTCCCCAGCTCTAAAGAATGAACAGCACAGTTGCACTTCAGAGAGGGTTTGGGTTCTCTAGTCACAACAAAAAAGGGCGGTTAAATGTATGCAGAGCTCTCTGTTGAGGTTGTAGAGGGATAGAATTGAGTAAGTGCTTGTCTCACCCCTGAACCAACCAACAAGGGTTGGTTCAATCCCTGCATCACAGATGGTCCCCGCGCACAGCCAGGAGTGTTCCGGAGCACAAAGCCAGGAGTAGCCCTTGAGTACCACCATACCAGCTAGTGCTCTAACCTGATTTGGCCCCACCTACCCCAAAAAATGTATGTTGCGGGTCCGGAGCGATAGCCCAGCGGGTAGGGCATTTGCTTTGAACGTGGCCGGCCTGTGCCGGCCCGGTTTGATCCCCGCATCCCATATGGTCTCCCCGAGCACCACCAGGAGTAATTCCTGAGCATTGCCGGGTGTGACCCAAAAAAGGCAAAAAAAAAAAAGTATGTTGAAAAGCCCTTCAATGTATACTTCCTTCCACAATACACTGCATCTTTATTTTCTTTTTACAATGTTTTTCCATACTTATATATCATTTGAGATGTGGCCTACTTGTCATTTATTCACTCATGTTTGCACCGTTGCTATATTTTGCTGAACACTAGATGATATAGTTTGCTTGGATTAAAAAGAGGTCTTATTGGAAAAGGGGACAGGAGAGATGGTACAGCAGGTAGGGCGCTTGCCTTGCTCATGACTGGCCTTGGGTTCCATCCCCAGCAGTACATGGTTCCTGGATTCCACCAGGAATGATCCCTGAACACAGAGCTTGGAGTAAGCCCTGAGAACTGCTCAGTGTGACTCCAAAACAAACAAACAAACAAACAAAAAAGATGCTGTCTTTTTTAATTTTATTTTTTTAACTTTTTGGGTCATTCATACCCAGGGATGTCCAGGGGTTACTCCTGACTCTGCACTCAGGAATTATTCTTGGCAGCACTTGGGAGATCATATAGGATGCCAGGGATCGAACCTGGGTCGGCAAACGCCTTAATGTTGTGCTATCACTTTGGTCCCAAGGATGGTATCTTTTAATTCTAAGAGATTATCCCAGTTGAGAATGTCTTGGTAGAAGTTAAATGTAGACACGAGATAAAAGAAATGTTTTATTTTTTATTTGTTAGAGCCCTTGTCATCTGCCTTGATATTCTTATTTGGCTGGTTGGGGGTGGAGTTGAATAATTTTGAGTCTCATCTAGCTTTGAAAGGCGAAACTATAGGAGACAGAAAGGCGAGGAGGAGAAAAACCTGGCACAAGAACGTTTAATGCGAAAAGTTCTATAGCATAGTCCCTCTGGGGGGGTATTTTGTAATGCATATGTACATATTTTGTTTAAAAGCATATAACCTCGGCTATAGAATAATTGTGATGTAGAGGGGAAATCATTGTTGAAATGTGTAGGTTTGAATTATTTCCTACAAACACACACACACACACACACACACACACACACAATTTTACATCTATTTTTCTTCTAGAAATAATGCTATAAGATGCTTCATGTTATTTTTACCTGCAGTCAATGCTGAATGTAATGCTGAAAGTATTTTCAGTTAACCCATAATGCAGCAGAAACATTTCAATTAGTGCTAGGCTTTTTGGTTAATAGACTATCTTGGGTTCCTTGGAAGCCTTGTCAGTTTTATGGAAAAACACAATTTGCTGAGCCAGAGGATAGTCCAGCAGGTAGGGAGTTTGCCTAGCAAGCGGCTGACCAGGTTCGATCCCCAGCATTCCATATGGTTCCCAAGCACTGCCAGGAGTAATTCCTGAGTGCAGAGCCAGGAATGATCTCTGAGCATTTGGCGGATGTGACCCAAAAAGCAAAAACAAAACAAAATAAAAACAAAACACAATTTGCTCGTCTAGTAAAAAGGAAATGGGAACGTAGTTCTGCCGCCTTTCTTTTCTTTTTTTTTCTTTCCGTTTCTTTAGTCACACTGCTCTGACTTCCAGGGAAAGTGTTATCTCCAGCATGTCTTTATTTGCCTTTCCTCCAGTTCACCGCCGCCCCCCCACCCCCATTTTATCCTGATGTAGCTGCATTTAAGGGCTCCTAGGAACCATTCAGCCCCCTACCCACTATCCTGCTTTCATGCACCCCAGTGTGGCCAGGGAAGCAAAGACTAGATTTTGAGGACCGTAATTTGATTTGTAACATACCGTAAGCAAATCAATGAACAATGGGAAGACAAGTGACAGTGGTAAGATTTCTTTTGAAATTTCTAAGTAGTTGTTTTGTTTTAAAGCTAGAGAGATAGTACAGCAGGTAGGATGGTTGCTGTGCATATGACTGACCCAAGTTTGATCCCATATGGTACTCTGAGCACAGACAGAAGTGACCCCTGAGTGCAGAGCCAAGAGTAACCCCTGAGCATTTCTAGGCATGGCCCCAAAACCAAAAATAAGGGGTATTGTCTTATAGAATCAGAAATATAGAGGGCTTACTTGTTTGCTGTAGTTGGTGTTTAGAGTGTATGTATGTAAGAGAGAGAGAGAGAGAGAGAGAGAGAGATAGGGAGAGAGAGAGAGAGAGAGAGAGAGAGAGAGAGAGAGAGCAACAAGAGAGACCTGAGTCCAACTAGAAAGAAATTTGGCTTTTCATTTCTTAATTAGCATCTGTTCTGTTTAGTTTTTCCTGCTCAGTCATGGTGTGCAGCATGAGTGGTAACTGATCTACTTAATTAAAAGTTTCTGGCATCTTGGGCCCTACTCTTTTTTTTAAACTGATAATTTTAAGCATATAATTATTGTTCTTGCTTTAGGGAGTTTGTGAGTGACTATCCTGCATCTTGTTGTTGTAATTCTGACTAGAATTACATTGTTGTGAAAAATGAGATTTTACTATACATGATGCCATTTAACAGAAATCGTTTTGTTAAAGTGAAAATGCTCTGTAGGGAGGAAGGATTTGTTAATCACTTTTAGCAGGGGTCCCGGGAAGCTGTCCAGGGCCTTCTACGTGGGGAGCATGCGCCTACCACTGGACATCATCTCCAGCCATTCTTTATGAACGTAATTAAACAGGGTAAAGCCAAATGGCTTTGTTTTTTCCCTCTCATAAAGCAACTTAAGAAACATCCACTTGGATGGGGTCATCATGGAGAGAAGTGACTGGCTGATGCCCTTGTTCAGCCTGTGTCCTGAGAGAGGCAATTCAGCTCTCAGCCATCCGAGTCTGCATGTCAAGTTTCTCTGGCGAGTGGAAGCTTTCCTGAGGTATGGTGCGGCTTGGTGGACATTAGTGATGTCCAGGCCTGGAGCCCAGGCCACAAACAGCTCATTTCACGCTCACCAGTTAGTGATGCTCTCAAGACTTGACCCGGACTTGCTTTTATTTCCCGTGTGCTTCTCTCTCAGGTTCCCGTGATTATAGTGGGGATTGTGACTTTGAACCTCTCAGTCCTAAAGAGGCCTTAAATTGTCTCATCTTTTTTTTCTGGACACTGGCAACTGATCATATGCAGGGACTTTGATTGGCACCGCCCATCGTTTGGACCAATCATGGGGAGATTGGTAGGGTCCCATCATTGGCCAACCCTGGGCGAGCGCTAGGCAGCTGAGAAGACCCAACACAGTATGATTCATGAAAGTACCAGGAATAGAAGATAAGGGAAGGGGAGCTCCCCCAAAGAGATGGCACTACAGGAAATGACCTCTTTGGAGAACATTCAATCTCTCCTACTTTGAAGCCAAAAGTAGTACATAGTTGTTATAAAGCTATCATAAAAAATAAACAAACAAAACCCTGCCACACAAAACAGATGCTGGCTGTAGAACAAGACCAAGGGATGCAATTTACTCAAATAGTATTATTTTGATTTTTTTAAAATCCAAATGGTTTTGTCTAAAATTTGCTTCTTAAAAAAAATTGAGGTGGTAACTACTTTCATACACAATTGAAAAGTACTGCTTGCAATTCTTCAGATATTTTTGGCTATGTTTTATATCAAATAAGATTTTAAGTCTGAGTTGCTTGTTCTTAGCTAGATGGAATCCTTTGGAGGATCATTTAATTATCCTTGGTATTGAAGAAATGGTTATTAGCCTAGGTAGTGTTTTTTTTTAAATCTGATATTATTATTATACCATCTTGAAGATGAAGTTCTAACCTAATTGCTTTCTAAGATATTTTGCCTTTTAAAACAATGGTCTTTTTTAAATGTAAATCAAGACTGCATTCTTATTATATTATTACTGAGGGGTTCCTAATAATACCTTTTTAACTATGATCTCATATAAATTAATACATAAAGGGACTGCTTTGCAGACTTAGCTTTGAAACATTAAGTATATGAAGCAGTTTCTGTTTAATCACCAAGAAAGGGTTTTGACAGACACTGGAGAATAAATTTTACCACCTTTGTTTTTCCTTCAACTGTTGGGAAAACAAAAATGTTATAGTAGGGATGGACCACTGAAAGAGACTGACTTTGAATTTCATTTTACACCCATGCGTATGTGTATGTGTGGGGTCCTGGAGATTAAACCCAGGGCCTCACACACGCAAGGCAAGTGCTCTAACACTGAGCTATGTCCTCAGCTCTTTCCACACCATTTCACTGTTTTGGTTACTATGTTAATAGTAATTTTGATGTCATGAAAGATATTATTTTTACTTGCAACCTTTAGTTGCTGTAAGGCAAACACAGAGTTTTTTGCCAAATGTTGAGATTTTGCCAATTGTTGCCTGGTGGTAGGCTCTTTAGTGAATGTTAAATGTTGGTTGAAAAGAAAGAAAAAACAAATAAATGTTGGTTTTGTAAAATATATTTTTGTCCATAAGAAAAACATTCTTGGAGTTGGTGTGATTTGTAGGGAGAATCATAGAAGGGGTAATGTGTTTTTAGATAAATTAAGGTCTCCTTGGGATGTCATTGAACCATAGTTGGAAAATCACTGCTTTGAATGTTGAAGTCTGTTATCATTAGAGCTCTCCAATATTTATTCTGTTTGTTGACTCATTAAGCCATTCAACCAGGAAATAATGTGTTCTTCCTTACCTCTGCTCTCAGAATCATAGCCTATTCTACCTTGGTAGCTTTTGGTAGAAGAATGCTTTGTCAAAACTTTAATAATTTTAGCTCAGGGTAGTAGTTTCAATTTTTGTCTTCAGTTGGAATGTATATGTTAATGAAAAATGTAGTTTTTTTTCTCAAGATAGCTCATTTTGCCAACTATAGTTATCTTTATTTGGGGATGAGGCGCACCTGGCAGTGCTTGGGGGACCCTGTGGTGCCAGGGATCAAACCCAAGACTCTTTCATACAAAGCATTTACTCTAGTTCTTTTAGCCATCTCCTCAGCCTCACCAGAACTATCTTATAGCATCATATTGATGTAGAATGATACTTCAGCTTCACTTCGTGATTACTCCAAGTTGACAACCTTGCTGTAAGTCTCACCAGAATTTTTAACTTGAGGACTTGTCATGTTAATGTTAATGGCCATTTACAGAGTAACAGTCATCTGTCTAGGTGTTAGGCACCCATCTCTTTGGTTCCAAGGATGTGTATGTTGACCCTAGAAGTCTTTCTGTAAAGGTGCTTATGAATTGTTATTCTCTGTGAGTCAGGTATCATTATCCTCCCTTTCAGCACAAGAGCGCTGAGATTCAGAAAGATTAACCTGCCGAAGGTCACACATACATAAGGGAAAACTGTGAACAGAAACAGTTTTCAATCCTCCGTCATGTTCCAAGAGAGTATTAGCTCATTCTGTCTGAGAGATCTCTGTCTTCTTTTTTCTCTATTAAAAGTAAAACCCCTCAATTCTGAATTGTTTGAGTGGGCGTTAAATACAGTAAAACATTAGACATGTACTTAAAATAAAAGCGTCATCGCTTCGTTCCATTTCTAAACACAGTTTAATCTGCAGAGCTACAGTGCATGGTAATGTAGTTATCCCCAAGAATCACTGATCAAATAGAAAGTCGGCATTAATTACTTCATTTGTAAGATCATATTTTGCTTCATCTGTAAGATAGTTTTTTCTAGCAGTTTTATATGAAAGCCTAATAATACTTTTAGGATTAATACATATGTGAAAATTGTTTACTTTCTGCTGGAAATACTGTCTTACTTGCATATTCCTTGTCTACCTGCTCTATAATGCGCCCACCAGGAAGGTGTCAGCATGCTTGTCCTGGCTTGGGGCAGCCTGGGAAAATGTTCTAATGAGTGTAACCTGAAATTAGTCTTTCTAGGTGAGGAATGAAGCCCTTTCCACTCCCTGTCCCACTCCCAGACAGGCTCTGCTTAAATTAAATTTAGCCAGACTAGAGAAAAGAATGCCACACTATACTCAAATCCTTCCAGGCTTCAAGTGCTGCATGGGGGAGGGGGTGGTTTCCTTGAAGAGACAGTTAAAGCGGTTGTGGAGTGTTGGCTCCTCTTAGTCTTGAAGTGTTTACCTGGTACTGTTTCCTGTTGGAGCTTGAAAAGTCAGTCACTCTGCTGGAAGGAACCAGAGAGCCACCAGTTATCTGCCGAGTCAAGGCATCATTGACAGGCACCTTGGCTCAGAAGTCAGAGCATGAAGCTGGCAGAAAAGGGCACCAGAACTCTCGTTCCATTTGTTGTTTTGGTTTCCAGCAAGAATGTTTCTGGAGGAAATTTTGAAAAGAGGAAAGAATGAACCCATTAAGAATTTTCTGTTTCTTTAAGAAATTTGCAGGCTTTGGAATTCCATCTTCATTGCTGACACGGTTTGACAGACCACCGGCTCGAGGGTGTGTTGTCAGAGGCAGTGGTCAACCAGAAATGGGAGCAGAGCAAAGAATTTTAATCATTATGTGCCGCAGGTTTTCAGGGCCTTAGCCTTACATAACGCTGTCGAGGTCAGTGGTCAGAAAGTGTTATTTGGTATAACAGCTGGATATGTTTAAGTATTGGCTCTTGGTGTTTCAGCTTTAGCAATTTGTTCTAGGGTTGGAGAGATAGTACAGGAGGGTAAGACACTTGCCTTGCACATGGGCCAACTCCAGTTTGATCCCTGGCACCCTGCAGGGTCTTCAGAGCACCACCGAAGCGATCCCCAGCGGAGAGCCAGGAGTAAGCTCTCACGCACCACAGGGTGTGCCCCTCCCCCAACAACAAATTGCAAAAAAATAATTTTTCTCTCAGAATGCTTTTTTTCTTCTCACTGAATTCTCCTGAACAGGGCTGCTCTCTGAACACTGCATTGGCTCTGGGGCCAGGGTGCTCACATCTGAGGGAGAGTCAGCTCTGCTTTGACTCTCTTCCCCTGACTGACTCGGGACAGCATGAAGGGAGATGAGTGTCTGCGTGAGGGACGCTCAGACGCACGGTAGATGGACCATTAAGGGCACTGCTGGCCCCAGGTCCGTTAGTGAGATCGTCGTGATGGTTGAGCTAACTGAGATTAGCTGGATTGCTGCTGGGCCCCAATGGCAATGTCTGGGTCCAGCAGAGCTGGCCACAGCTGAAAAGGTGGTTATGTGCACGAGGCCAGACTGAGAGGGACCGAGAAGCAGTTCTGGAGAAATGGTAATCTTCAGGTAGGACTCCTGGGAGGACAGCCCTGTGCTGGCCCTCTGCATGTCTGAGATCCGAGCCCCAGGCCTTTCTGCAGCCTTCTCTCCTATACTCCTTGCTGAGGGTTCTGTGCAGGAAGCTGGCTGCTTCCGGAATGTTCCACAGGGCTGTAAGGCCTGTCCTTTGACATGCCAATGACTTCCAGAACACCCAGGGAGCCACCCCACTGTGCCATCAGGAAAGGCACAGCCCTCCTGAAGCCCTGGCAAAAGAGAATATACAAGGCTGTGCTTGAAGGGACTCCCCACCACCCTCTGCTGCTGCCATTGGGCGGCTTGAAGTCTGGGATAGTGTGTCTGAGCACCCTTATGATAACTCAGTGCCTGTGAGCTAGTGACGAGGAGCTGGCATGTTGAATGGGGCATTACTGCTTCTGCCACTGTCCTTCTGCACTCTCAGAGTTGGCGAGTGGCCACATCTGTGATCTTTGCGAGCTGAAAGCAGCTCAAAGCGGTGGGGAGAAGGGGTTTGCTTCACTTCTGCCGTGCATGGGTCATGGCCTGCTGCCTAATGATGAACTCAGATGTGCATCCCGAGTAGGAGTTGGGAAAGAATCGTTCTTTAGTTTTCCAACCTTTGTGCTTCAGGAAGACTTGCCGTCAGGTCCAGCTGTTCCCATCTGCACATCTTTTGAAATACCATGTTTTAAATACAGCCTTTGCTAAGTCATTCTCAATCCCGGAGGCTTTCTTTTTGGGAAATGGCCTATAGTTGGAGTGATGCCAGGGTGCTTGTTTTTTAATGTCTGTAGTGACCTTTTTATTCCAGGTTAGCTGGTGGCGTCCCTACCTGCTGTCTCTGCTGCTGATATATCTGTATTTCATCTTGCTTGATCTCCACCTCCCCTGAAAACTGCAGGTGTACAGGGCTAGGAGGACATCTCTATGGAAGCTGCCAGTTCACAGGCTGTTAGCAACCTGCGGTTTCTGCCTGAGAAAGGTGAATGGGGCCAGCACGAATATTTCCTGTGGATTTGAGGATTTGAACTGAGACAAAAGAGGACAGAATTTCCAATTAGGGGTGGGAACTTCAGCTGTGAGGCTTGGCAATGAGACCCTGCAGTTGGCTGTACTCTTTTGCCAGACTGTTATATTTTCAGGAATTTTTCCGAGTTAGTTGTCTAAGGAACAGCCGTTAAATTACGTTGCATCAAATGTTAAAAGAAAATATACTTAATATGCAAGATCAGTCATTTTCTTAATAGTTTCAGCTTTGTTGAAAAACTCACAGTAGTTAAAATGTATAATATGATGAATCCGGGTACATAGAGATTGTGAGCTATTCCCAAGGTTGAATTAATGAATATAATCACCACCTCACAATTTACTTTTTTTGATGAGAACAATTTAGTTTTGCCTTACCAAATTTTTTGTCATTCAGTACAGTTGTGTTTTGTTGTCCAAGGTCAGTATAGTCCATGTTCAACTGTATTTATTCATTAGATCTTCAGACCCTTTTGTTTCATTTTATTTTTAATTTATTTTCATTTTGGGGCCATATCTAAATGGCTACTCAAACCTTTTGGGTTTGTTTTTGGTTTGGGGCCATACCTGGTGAGGCTCAGGAGCTACTCCTGGCTCTGCACTCAGGAGTTACTCCAGGTGGTGCTGGAAGACCTTATGGGATGCCAGGGATCAAACCTGGGTTAGCTGTGTGCAAGGTTAGTGCCCTCTTTTTCTGGCCCCAACTACTTCCAACTTTTTTGCTCTGAGTTGCTCTCACGGTGCTGGGGACCTAGGGGTGATCACGCAAATGCAGATCTTTTCGCGTACTCAGGTCTTTAGGCATACTCTGGCCCCTGGACTTTTTTATTTGATAACTGAAAGTTTGTGCCCTTTTGCCTCTTCCCATTTCTCCCCACCACCTAGACTTGTCAATCACCATTCTACTGTTTCTACAAGTTGAATTTTTTTTTCTTTAAGACTCCATGTCAGGGCGGAGCGATAGCCCAGCGGGTAGGGCGTTTGCCTTGTACGTGGCCGGCCTATGCCGGCCCAGGTTCAATCCCCGGCATCCCATATGGTCCCCCTGAGCACTGCCAGGAGTAATTCCTGAGTACAGAGCCAGGAGAAACCCCTGAGCATCGCCGGGTGTGACCCAAAAAGCAAAAAAAAAAAAAAAAAAAAAAAAAAAAAAGACTCCATGTCATTTCCTAATAATTTTACTGTTTTAGTACTATCTATGCTTGGGGAGACTGTAGATTGATCGTATCCATATCATAGAAATAGCGTATAATGGATTGCTTCTCTTCTGAGCTCTGTTTTCACAGTTGCCACCTCTGGTGGGACTAGTTGACTAGTTAACAGTCCCTAACATCCACTTCTGTGGGTTGAGGGGGAATGCCAAGGTGGATAGGCTATGCTAAACGGTACAGATGAAAATTCTGGGAAAAGGATAAAACTGAGTCAGCAGTTTGATTGATACATGATACATGATGCCTTGCTGAGCGGGTGTTAGCAGCAGAGCTGGGGAGGGAGGGCCCTTCACTCCTTGTCTTAAAGTTCTGAATCATGAAGAGGAGGCAGGATGTTAGAAGTTTGGGTTCAGGGGCCAAAGAGATAATGCTGTGGATAGGGCTCTTGCCTTCCATATGGCAGGCCCTGGTTCTATCCCCTGGCACCGTATGGTCCCCTGAATTTGTGAAGGGTGACCACTAAGTGCTAAGTAGTAGTAAGCCCTGAGCACTGCTGGGTGTGGACTGAAATGGAAAAAAAATGCGTTTTAGGACTGGTGAACAGCTGTGTAATTGTGTATCTCGCGGAGATTCAATTAAAAAAAAAAGGAAAGAGACTGTTGCCTTGCATGCAGCTGACCTAGGATTGATCCCCAACAGTGCCTGGTCTCCAGGCACTACTAGAGGCTAACCAGAGTCCAAGGCTGGCGTCTATCCCTCTTCCTACCCCCAGGACAGTTGGGGGTGGCCCCAAAACAAAAACAAAAACAGAAACTTGGGCTCAGATTTTCAAGGATAGAGATGGAGAGAAAATAAAGAAAGGGAGATAGGGGTATGATAGAGATTTTCTAGAGAGGAGCACTTGTAACTTGCAGTTTAGGTTCTGGACCCCTCCAACTCCAGTTCTATTTACTTTAAAATAAGGTTGAAATCTCTGTTGAGGTGGAAGGGTTGGCCACCCGATGGGGTGACTGACTGGGAGTCTCGGAACGCCGCACCTACCAAGGAAAACTCTGAGAGACCAAGTCCTATGCAAAAGCAAGGGTTTTATTAATAAGCGAGTATACTCGGGCTCATAGTGTGACCCCAAGCGGTCAGTGGCTAAGAGCCCGAGCCCTTCCAGGGAGGATCTTTTAAGGAATAATTCCCGCTACAGAAAAGCCCGCGCATAACTATCCAATAGGTTTAAAATATTACATCAAGGTCTGCGTGCAGGCAGTCAATCACTCTGCACCAGGTAACCATCACCCACCAATCCGGCGTGCCTAATACTTCTTTCCATATTTGGCACAGCATGGGCCCAGTCACCTATCATACCAAATACAGAGGGGGACATCAGATGCAACCTCTCGGGAATGTTTGCCTCATAGCCCTCCCTGGAATTATTTGCTTAAGGCCCTTCCTGCTGTGCTCTTGTCTTGTCCAGCCATCATTTTATCAGTTACTTTCAGTTGAGCCATCATTTTATCAGTTAACTCCATTTTATCAGTTACCTCTGGTTCCTGTCTTTGTGTTCTGTGGGCGAGGGCCATTCTTTCAGAGGGATGTCTGTGATATGTAAAGATAGTGCATTGATTCAGCTGTGCTGTCTTTTTTTGGCTTTGTTGGGCCACACCCTGAGGTGTTTAAAAGCTTTTTCCTGGCTCTGTGCTCAGGGATCTTGCCTGGCTTTGCTGAAGGGCCCTTTTGACGTTCCTGGGACTGAACCTGGGTCACCTGCATGCAAGACAGGCACCCTATGTCCTATACTGTCTCTGTCCAGCTACGGTTTCTTTCATTAGCAATCAGCGTAGTCTGTTGAGTCTACTTCCACGGACATCATTACCCCAGTAGCTTGCTTCTTTGTTCATGCTCTCAACCTCAGTGGCTGGTGCACAGAAGGAAGGAAGGTGCCTTTGTCTTTTGTCTAGGAGCTCTTGTCATGCCCTTCCGAATGGCAAGTGCAGGTCACAAATCTGGACCCTGGTGCTGTAGCTCACAGCCACAGCCTCCTCCGCTGCCTTTGATCAGCTGTGCTTTCCCTGCTCATCTCTCCAGTTTTGTTTTCTCTTTACTCAGCTGGCTTCTCCCACGCTTCTCTGCTTTCCAGAGAAAAGGCCCTGACCTCGTGGAGATGCTGCCAGCCAATTGCAGCGCTGCTTCACATCTCCCTGCTGCAGCGTCCCATCTCTGGGGGCTGATGTCAGCTGAGGGTGGTACTGTGCTTTTTTCTCTTGATTGCCCTTGCTTCAATGTTCAGGAGCTGTTCGATACCCCTAGAGTGTGTGTGTATGTGTGTGTGTGTGTGTGTGTGTGTGTGTGTGTGTGTGTGTGTGTATTTTTTGGATCTTGAAGTAAACCAGAAGCTTCGTTTCCAGATAGGTGATATTTTACTGTTTATTTGGCATTCTTGTTTTAGATATTTCAATGGAACTGTACTTAGTAAATCAAACACTTGTATTTTAAATGGATTCTATCTATCTGTCTGTCTGTCTGTCTGTCTGTCTGGCTATCTATCTATCCATCTGTCTGTCTGTCTATCTATCCATCTATATCTATCTTAAAGAAATAAAGATTGAAAATGGATTTTTGAAAGGTCAAAGGTAATCTATTAAGATAATTCCTTGAGCTGAGTGAAAGAATGAAAATAATCTACTTGTGGCATGTTAATTCATTGTCAGAGTAGTATGAGGCACATGAGAATTTCATCAACCCTTGTAATGTAGTCAGGAGGCTCTTAGTATAAATAGACCATAGAAAATTTCATCATTACAAGAAAAATAACTACTTGGGGATGGGCATAATGTGTCTTTATTACTGAAGCTTGTGAACTTTTCACTTCCTGAGATACCATTTCTCTCTGTCCCTACCTGTGGTGGTTTGATGACACATCCATGAAAATGGTATTGGAAGCTCACTTTGCTTCTATAGCTGTTTGTAAGCTTTTGGAACCAGATCAGGCTGGATCAGAGTTTCTTCTGGATGCATATGTGGAAGCCTTCTCTGTCAGCAAAGGAACAGCCTTGCACAGCTATTCAGAAGCTTCTTGCTCAGAATGAGCTTATTTTGTTTTGGGGGTCACACTGACAGTGCTCTGGGCCTTCTCCTGGCTCAGTGCTTGAGGTTGGTTTGCTCAGGGAAGTGCTCAGGGAATTTTGAGGTAATGGGAATCAAACCTGGGGCTCTTCCATGCAAGCATGTGTCCTAGCTCTCTTCTCATTTCTTCAGAATGATTACTCTGGAAGAAACCATTGTTTGTAGACAAGTTCTACAGATAGTAGCTTTGACCAAGTTCTTTTTTTCTTTTTTCCAAGAGTTTTGTTTAGTTTTTTCCCCCCTCAGATTCGTGTAGAAATCTTCTCACTGGAGGAACAAGAGCATCTCTGTTGTTTTAAAATAGTAAAACAGTAGGAACATAGGATATGCTACATGTAGTCTTTCTTTATATATCACAATCTTAACCATAATAAAGACTAATTGTATTTATTATGTTAATAGAAGTGAAATTTTAGCCTCCTACCCATCTTTTAGCCAAATTAATCTAAATAGTTTTTAAAGTAAAGTTGAATGGAATTTTACATAAAACTGGCAAAACACAATGTTGTTGTATGATTCATAAGTATATTTGGGGCTGGAGTGATAGTACAGCAGGTAATGTGGTTCTTGCTGTGTCCTGGTTTGATCCCCGGCATAGCATATGGTCCTCTTTGCCCTGCCAGGAGTGACCGTTTAGCACAGAGCCAGAAGTAAGCCCTGAGAACTGCTGGGTTTGGCTTCAGAATGAAAATATGTTTGAAGTCAGGTCAACTTGGTGACATCTCAGTTCTGTCCCATGTATTAGCTAAACTAGGGAAATTTGCGAATCTTTGGAAAATTGCTAAGCTCAGGTTCTTCATCTGTAAAATGGGCATAATACATCACATACATTTTACTATGAATCCCTGCTCTCAGTCATTATTTTATATGGCATGGCACTTGTTTGTAACGGGTTTACAGTATTTGCTATATTATTTACTATTTTAGGTCTCTGTCCTAATTATATTTTTCATGAAAAAGGTGTTAATTCAGCCATAGAAATAACCTGACCTAGAGAACTGGAACTACAATTGGTTCTTCTTAGTCGGCAGCAAACTTCAGAAGAAACAAACTTGTCTCTACTAGCAAATGAATAAGAATTCATTATTATTTTTTAACATCAAATATTACTTGATGTCTTTTAACATCAAATAATAATGCAGTATAACAAGATATGTGGTTTTGGGTTGAATTGGGTTCCTCTCTCAAAGGCACATTGAAATCTTGGCCCCTACCTTAGAAATAGGGTTGTTGAAATGTAATTGGTTAAGATGAAGTCTGACTTGTGAAGTGTTGAGCTCGATTTGCTTCTCGTAGACGTGAAGGAGAGCTAGGGAGATGACTCCAAGGTCTGGAGCACATACTTTGCAGGTGGCAGCATAAGATTTGATCCCCAGTACCACACAGTCCCCTGTGCACTCTGGGAATGAGCCCAAACTACATCATAAGTGGCCCTGAGCAGTGTTGGGTGTGGCCCAACATTTTCAAAGATGAAGAAAAGGAGGCTGTGTGAAGTGCCATGTTACGGAGCGGTGATTCGTCATGGCTCCCAGTGACTCTTAAGAGCTGAACAGAATTCTCCTCAGCCCCAGCTGTGTGAGCCTGCTCACACCTTCATTTGGAACTCAAGTATCCAGGTATCCAGAGGGGTTTTCTGTTGTTGTTACCCTAGACATTTTTATTTTATTTTCTATGTTATAGAAATCATTTCTATTTATTTTATTTTTGAACTTTATTTAAACACCATGATTTACAAAGTTGTTCGCAATAGTGTTGCTTCAGATATTCAATATTCCAACACCATTCCCACCATGACCATTGTGCCTCTATGCCACCAAAGTCCCTAGTTTCCCACCCACCCCCAAGCCTGCCCCTTTAGTAGGCACTCATTAATTTACTTTATATTGCTTGTTGCAGCATAGATCTCATAATAGTGTTGCTAAAGTCACAGCCTTTTACTGAGCTGTTACCTAAGTTGGGCCATCTGTGTTGTTGCTTTCACTTACTGAATTTAGTGGATGTCTACACAATTCTTTTAATAAAGTTGTTTCTATTAATTTGTTATAGATAATCAATATTCAACCCCAATTCTGCCACCATTGCGACTTCTACCACCATTATTTTCAGTTTTCCCAATCACCCCTTAAGCCTGCTCCTCTAGCAGGCCCGCAATAATTTATTTTATATGACTTGTTATATCTAATTTGCTGAAAATGATCAAGCAATGTTTCCTTAGAAGAAAGTCAATGAAGATTGTTCGATTTCATCATGTAGCCATTAAGCCCTTGTATAAGAAATTACGGATATGTTGTTACAGGATATGCATTGTGTGTATATATTTTGTTACTGGTTGCCTTTCACTTTACATCCCATTAAATGCAGTGTGCTACTTGGTATATCAGTATTGTAGCTTTTGATATGTCGCTCCAGGAATTCCAAAATTTTGTTGTTCTCCCATTGGCCTATCTTTTTTGGTGACAGTACACATGCTTCAGGAGCTGTGGAGCTGGGAGAGTTTGGTGACTTGGCACTTTGAAGAGGTTCAGTTGTGGAGCTGAGTTGTTTGTATACCGGAAGATGTCGGGTGTGGGTTGGGGTTGCTGGGCCTATGTGGAAGGGAAGGGAATCTGCCTACCACCATTTCAAAATGCTCACAGACTTCTCAGCCCTGGAACAACTCAACGGCTTGGCATCTTTGCCCAGAGTTGTTATTTTAAGCTACCTAGTTTATGGTACCTTGTTACATTGACTCCAGGAAATATTAATACATATGTACACATGTAATGCATAAATATTAATACATATTTTATGGGAAACAGGTGGTTTCCCTGTTTACAAAATATCTCAGTGCATTAAAATTATTACCTTCTTTGTAACCTATATAATTATAGATTAATATGTTATGGGTTGCCAAATACTTATTATTCTTTCAGTCATAAATATGCTAAATAGCAAGAGCATATTACTGTATAAAATCCCCAAATCTCTAGGACTGCATTTTTATAGAGTAGGGGATAACTTTTCTACTTGGACCCTTCCCAGTTGCATCAGTCCATTTAACCTGAGCCTTTAGGAGTGAACTTTGACTAGAAAGACAAATTAAAGATAGTGGATTTGTTGTTCTCTTGCCCCAGCTTCAATAGTCTAAAAAAGTATTGTGATATATTGTTGTTATGTTTGATCTGTAGGTGAAAGTTAAGATTTCTTAATTTTCTATGATAGAAAAGGAGACAGATTTTTTTTTGTTGTAGATAAGTTGATTTTTATTATAGTTTTAGAATGAGGAGAAAAATTTCAATAATAAGAGATGAATAGAGTCTTTAAGGTGCATTCTTTATATTACTTGCTAACTTTGTTTCTTCTAAATACTTTCCTAAATGTAAGTAAAAGAAAAAAATTCTGTATTGGAAGTAAACGTTTACTGAGATCAAATGAAATAGTGTTACAGTCAAACACTGGAGGATAGATTCTGCCAAGGGGTTGATGTTTAAGGCATTGGGGATATTGCAATAAGGCAGACAAGATTTTTTAGGGAGAGATTCCAGATGGGGCTATAGTTAGTATATAAGAAGATAAACTAATGTCATTGTAGCATAGTTGCAGAGACTGGAATTTCTCTTGTTATATGACGGGCGTCGCTCTCCATATTTGTTTAATCTCACAATGACTTCTGAAATAGTTTGGTCTTCATTTTACCTGTAAGTAAACCACAGCCCAGATGTCACTCACTTAAAACATTTCAGAGTTGAACACTAGATTCCGCCTGCGTGACTGCCCAGTCTGTACTATTAGGTGATATTTTAACATTCAGGAACGAATCCATCAGGAAGATGAGAGTCTGGTTTAGACTGGGTGATCAGGGAGGGCTTCCTTGAGGAAGGTTCCTGCCATTCAAAAGCTTTGAGAAAAAAATCCCAGTCAGAAGGAATTGTAAAATTACAAAAGCCTTAGTACCAGTATGTGTGTGTTACAGGAATAGAAAGGCCAGTGTGCCTGGACCCAAGAAATGAGGGGTAAATATATTAGGGGTGAATTTAGAGAACTAGGCAGGTCCTGTGACAGACATTAAGCCACAATAATGCATTTGGGTTTTATTTGTTGTCATTGAATAATGTAAAGAAAGAGAATGATGGCCCTGGAAACTCCTTGTTTAAGGGGAATGGTGACAGAAGGGAAAGCTTTTGTTTAGGGGGAAGATGCCTTGTGCGAGTTTAGGAGTGTGTTCCTAAAATAAAGTGGGTATATTGGGGCTGGATTTGCTGATTGGTGGCAGGTGAGAGACGAGGAATGCGTACTATGTCAGGTTATTCGTGGAGCGGTTGGAGTGGTGGCTTCATTTCCAGTAATAGGAAAGATGGAAGGTGGGCCAGAGTGGTCAGGGTCTGCATGCAGAGGAGGTATATCCACCATCTAGATTATTTGCTTTAGTTTTTACCCTGTCATATATCAGTCCGTCTCTCAGTCTGTCAGTCTCCATCGGTCTATCCCATCATTTTCTGTGCATTTCAGAGTCAGTTTCAGTCATCAATGCCACTCAAACTAAATTTCAATCATCAGTGCAATTGCGTCCCAAAGACTTTTTAATGCCAAAGATTTTTATTTTAAAGAGGAGGAAGCAGACTTGGGCAAAAAGTAATATGCACATGGTCATATAACTTGTTATGGATGCACCTAGGATTAGTATGCAGGTTATATTTAGTCTAAGACTCTAATTTGATTGTATTTTAATTTTAAAGTAAGAATAAATGTGAATTTTGGATATGACACAAGTTTTGCTGCCAACTGGTTTATGTGCTGAAAATCTCCTGGATCACGATTCCAAAGACAAAATGCAAAGACTCTACTACTACTGTTGCATTTGATTGGATTACAGTTAGCATTGCACTTTGGACTTGTTATTGGAAAGTATATAATGCTGTAAAATTGAGAACATTTTCAGATATTTGGTCAAGGAATGTAACTTGGGATTCTTCCAAGAATTAATCCTGTCATTGGCAAGGCCTTTGCATTTAATTAGCACATGTTCCTTGCATGCTTACCAATGTCCTAAGCCCCATGTGAGGTGAAATTCAGAAGGTAATGATTCATTTTCTTTCTTTCAAGGAATTTAGCCTTTGACTTTTGCATCAATTATCTAAGTTCTCTCCCCATCTTTTTCTCTATGCTTGTCTTAAAATGCAATACAAACCAAAGTTTAAGAAAATAGAGAATCTTGTTTAATTTAGGCAAAATCTTTGACCTTTGGTTAAATTATATGCCTGTGGAAATAGGCTACAGATTTTACTTTTGCTTTATGTGAGCCCTTTTATTTTTGTTATTTTTTCCTTTGCTTTTTTTGGTTTACCCCGGCGATAAACAGGGGTTACTCCTGGCTCTGCACTCAGGAATTACTCCTGATAGTGCTCGGTGGACAATATATATTATTTTAAAGGAGTGAAATCAGTTTAGTTTCTTTCTCATGGAATCAGCCAGACAGGTTATCAGGTAAGGGGGTATCTTATCAGCAAGCTAGTAATTATCAGGGCTCAGGAGGGGTAGCACCCCACAAGGGACCCAGGGTCCCAGGTCCAAGGGATGTATCCCCCAAGGACCCCACACCCCAACAATATTTGGGGATAGCCAAAGCAACAGATGCTAGGGCCCATCAGGGTCCCCCACAGTACTCACAATCCACTAAGGTCCCTCTCCTGTGTCCGGGGCTGACGGCTGTCATCTATAGGGGTTATTCAACATCTCCCCCTTCTCTTTTCTGAAAGATTGGAACAATGTCTATAGAGGGAAAACAAGTCTGGGGTTATCCAAAAAGTAATGATGTAATCTGTAAGAAAAATGAGGCATATTTGTCTTCAGAAATCAAACTGCTGGGGTGAACAGAAAGTGAGTAAGGTGCTCACCTTGCACATGGCACAAGGGTTTGATGTCTGGCACCCTGAGTCCCACCTCTGGGGCCCACCAGGAATGACCACTGAGCACAGAGCCAGGTTTAAGCCCTGAGCTAGGCTGGTGTGGTCCCTAAACAAAAACAAAAACTTAAACTGTAGTACAATCATGCTATTTTTGTGCTCATAAAAAAATTAACATTACTTATTTATAGACTTGATAATTGATATTTTACTTTGTTTTAATTATTAAAATGTTTTATTTTGCAATTGAAATAACAGCTGGCTAAGTCATTTATACTTAATATTTTTCATGTGCATAGTAGTGATAAATTTCATTTACTTATTTATTTTAAATTTTATTGAATCACCATGTGATGGGCCATTTCAGAGCTGTTCATGATTGGGTTTCAGTCATCCAGTGTTCCAACACCCATCCCTCCACCAGTGAATATTTCCCAACACCAATGTGCTCTGTTCACACCCTACCCCCCCACACAACCTGCCTCTATGGCAGGCATGCTTTACACACACACACTCTCTCTCTCTCTCTCTCTCTCTCTCTCTCTCTCTCTCTGTGCATTCTGGCTTACAATACAGAAGCTGAAAGATTATCATATATATCCATTGGTCTACTTTCAGTAATCAATTTAGTCTAGCGTTACCATTTCAAACTATTATTGGCAAACTGGTCCCTTCTCTATCTTTTTTTTTTTTTTTTTTTTTACTGTTTAAGTTTATTTTCCACATCTGGACTTCCCTTTTGTCAGAACTCCACCCAGCAGAAGAGCCTATCATAGCCTGACTTGAGCGGCTGCTTGCGGCCGTGAGGTTCATCAATAAATGCTGGATTTAGAGGTGATTACAAGAGTATGCCACCCACACGGCATGCCTGGCAAGCTGCCCATATCATATTTGATATGCCAAATACCAGTAACAATTATAGACCTCATTCCCATGACCTGATGGGATGGTTTGAGGTTCTTTATGTTCCTGGAGCAAGCAGATGCCCTTGGGCTCTACTAGCATGAGACAGGACATATGCAGATGTTACTGGTGCCTGCTCAAGCAAATCGATGATGAACGGGAAGACAGTGACAGTGACAGTGAAGTTTGTTTATTTTTTTTATTTTTAAAAAAATTTTATTACACCACTTTTAGACATACAATTGCAATATGCTCATGCTCAAGTTTTGGTTCCAGTGTTCCAACACCCATCCCTCCACCCGAACCCATCTCCCATCACCAATGTCCCTACCTCCCTCCCCTCCCGCACCCCAACTACTTGGCGGGTTCTGTATATATTATCTCTCCTCTCTATCTCTCCTCCCGTGTACCTTTCCTACACATCGTAGAATGCAGTACATTAAAGACATAACTGTTTCCACTAGTTCGATAGACCACATGGTTGCAAGTGACCGTGCGACTTAGGGGCCTCATGGTCAGCGTCCAGACAGCAAAAATGGTGGCTAATGTGGTGGGTGAGTCTCATCTGGCTGCTTCCGGGACCCCCAGAGGTGATGGGCCAACACCCCAAACCCATCTGTCCTCCTGGGGGCCTCATGGTCAGCTGAGCTAGGGGAGAGCCAAGTTCCAGTTCCCCAGCTGCATCTGAGGCTCTGCATGCTATGGCTGGTTCCCCCAGGGCAGCACCTGGGCGGGGCTACCGTGCTCAGACAAAATGGAGAGGGGATCCCTTCTCTATCTTATCTAACTTCTGTCCCCTATACACTTGTGGTAGATTCCAACCATTGACAAGTCCTCCTGGCTCCTGTTTTGCCTGGCCTTGGATATTAGTCTCATACTATTTTTTCTTTAAAACCCACCAATAAATGCAGTCATTGTATATCTGTCCTTCTTCTGATTTGTTTCACTCAGTGTGGTTCTCTCCATGTCCATCCATTTATAGAAAAATCTCATAAGATAATTGATAGTTTAAGGAAACTAACCTGAGTAAGCTTTTAGATTCTTACATTGCCAACATTTTTCAAGCATTAATATCCTCTAACTGTCTCATCTCTTATCTTTCCAAACTCAGTTCTCATTCATGCCTTAGGTGGATATTCTGTTATTGCCAGACTGACGCAATTTACTGCTTTAAAGTCCAGTACTGGGGCACACTGCTGGTGGGTGGAAATTTTCATGTTCTTACATCTTTTCATTGATAATGCTCTCAAGTCTGTCCTTTATTTATTTTCTGTCTGAATGTTTATTTATTTTTAATAAAGAGAATTTTAAATGAAATTTGTTTTGTGTTAAAATGATCGTATATGAATTTTATTTTTTGACATCTCTGATTTCCCATGTGAAATATTCTTGACTTTTATTTTATTGATTTATTTTTAGTTTGGGGTCTCAGCAGGCAGTGCTCGGGGCTTATTCCTGGCTTTGTGCTCAGGGTCACTCATGGCATTGTGCTCAGGGATCACTCCTGATGGTGCTCAGGGAACTAAGTTGTACTAGGTAATCAAACAGGAGTTGGGTGAATGCAAGACAAGTGCCCTAACCTTTGTACTATCGCTCTGAACCTAGTCCTAAAATTTTTACACTTATCATATAGGAGACAAGGCAAGGTTAGTCAGAATTGGTACCACTTTAAATTACCACAAGCGTGTGGGAGTCAGAGGTTGGTTTAGATAGAGAAGGGAACATGTGTGAATAAATGTCTAAAGTTCTGATGCTAACATAGAACTGAGCATTAAATACAGACAAAAAATGCAAATGATGGCTTCTAAGTGTACGTAGTGCACTTAGAAGTGTACAATGTGTGGGAGAAGGAGGAGAGAGAGAGGGAGAGGAGAGGAGATAAAGAACCTGCCATTTAGGCAGCATGTGGGAGGGGGGAGGGAATTGGGGACATGGGTGGTGGCTGGGGGGCACTGGTGGAGGGCTGGGTGCTGGAACACTGTGTGACCGAAACCCCCAAGCGTGAACAGCATTGTAATTGTATATCTCACGGTGGTATAATAAAATGTTAAAAAAAAAAAAAAAAAAAAGCAACATATCATAAAAAAAAAATAAAGAATGGTACCACTTTTGTCAAAAATCGTGAAAATCAAGCCAAATGTCTAAGATAAGCCTAAAATGACAACATCACTGAATTTAGGCTACAGAAGGACTTCAGGCAATGGACATTGGTAAGATTTTAAATGGGATTTACCTTTGGTTCCCTTCTCCTTGTTTTCTTCCTTCCCTGTCCTTTTATGGCTGGATTGTTCTCCTCCTGAACAGCGCATTTTTCTTTTGACTGTTTCATGTCACCTCCCACCCCAGAGTGAGACTGGCATCCTCCACTATGTAGTAGAGGTGTCATAAATAGAGGTGTGTGTGTGTGTGTGTGTGTGGGTGTATGTGTTTGTGTGTCTTTGTGTGGTGTGTATGTTCGTGTGTGTTTCTGTGTATGAATGTGGTGTGTATGTGTGAGTTTGTGTGGTGTTTGTGAGTGTGTTGGGGGTATGTGTGTGTGAGTTCTCGCCCATATTCTTAGTGGATATAAGGAATTATTATTGCTAAACCTGCCGAGGAATATTTTCCTCTTTTTGTTGTTGTTGTTATTGTTCCTGATACATTTTTCTCCTTTCTACTGTTTAAGACTGAGATCAACTGGCTAATATATGTTTCCAGTATGCAAGGTTCGGTATGCATCCATTGTAAAATGAACATCACTGTAAATTTAGTTAACATCTGTCACTTTGCACAGTTGCATTTTCACCCCTTGTGATGAAGTGTTATGCTCTTAGCAACTTTCAGATACTGTTCACAATAGACTTCATGCTGTATGATACAGCATTCCCCTTTACTTTCAGTATAACACAGAATAACAGCACTCCAAGCAATGCTATAAGAATGATAAAAAGGATGAGACCTTCCTTGTATTTTCATGATTTAATTAAATTAAGGGGAAAAGACTTCTTTGAAGAAAAGTTATTATACTTACATTTTGTTTTGAGATTATAGAGTCTCTTTCTCCTGCTCCACAAAACATTATTTATTATTTTTTATTGTATACTTATAAAATACAAAAATATTAGACATAAAAATCAATGTCCTTTTAACTTTATCCTGCATTCTTTAAAAATTGTTATAGTTTGTTATCTACTCTTCTGGAAGTTTTCTTGTACTCCTATAAACACACATATCAGTTTATATACATATATTTATATCTTTTATGTTAATAAAGTCACATTAGACCTACTTGTTTTATTTGTTTTGTTTTTTGACCTATTCCCAGTGGTACTCAGGGCTTATTTCAGCTTCTGTGCTCAGGGATTACTCCTGGTAGGCTCACAGGACCATATAGGATGCTGGGGATTGGAACCCAGGGGTTGACCACATGCAAGGTTGGTGACCTTTCTACTTAAAGTAGTTCATAGACATCTTATATGAATGCTTATAGATTTTCTTGGTTTCTCCCAATATATAGGCTATTGTAGTCACACTTGGTATTTCCAATTATTATATGTTAGGTACATAAGTATGTCTAACCACAGTGATGTGGCTAGAGCACAGTATTACATTTGGTTATTTATATTTAATAGAATTTTTGTATATTCTTTTTTATTTTATAATATTTTATTATACCACCGTGAGATACACAATTACAAAGATGTCCATAAGATGTTCATATTTGGGTTTTGGTCATACAGTGTTCCAGCACCCATCCCTCCACCAGTGCCCATTTCCCACCATCAATGTCCCCGATTCCCTTCCTCCTCCCCTAGCCTGCCTCTATGGAAGGTTCTTTATTTCTTTCTCTTTCTCTCTATCTCCGAAATTTTGCACAGTTCTCTACACAGTTCCATAAAGAACCAGGACAAAATTACTTCATATTTACCTCCAAGAAGCAATCATCATAACCCCTTTTCAAAAAAAAAATAATTGGGGGTCACACCTGGTGGTGCTCAGGGCTCTTGGCTCTTCACTAGTGGGGCTCTGGGGATGATGTGAGGACCACGGATCAAAGCAGGGTCAGTTATGTGAAGGCAAGCGTCCAACCCACTTGTACTCTTGCTCTGGCTCCCAAATGTCTCATTATTTTAACTTATCTTTTGCCCTTTCTAGGCAAGCAGTTATTTTGTCAAAAATTCTGAGCAATTGGGGCTCTTGGTAACTGTTACATCCTTAATGTTTGGGTTTCTTATTTTTTTCCTCTTTGCCTCTTTCCTTTTTGTTTCGGTGAGATAAGGCGCAGTGTTCTACACTGAATTGCTGGTGCAACACTTTATTTAGGTGCTCATGGGGGGGGTGGTCTCAGGCTTGATTGTGCTGAAGGTTGCACACTTGGGTGTGCACAAAGGGATCCTCAGCAGCAACGCTGCTGGAATTGCGCTGGACATGGGGAATGGGGCGAGGCCGGGGATGGATTTCATGGCTGCTTGGCACCTCCATTAGCTCTGAGCTACCCACAGGCTCCCGAGGGACTGCAAATTTTTTATTAGACCATATTGTCTTAGTATCTTGAAGTTTTCTTTCCATTTTTTTCAGGAATTGTTTGTCAAGATCTTTTAGCCCCAAAATTCTTTCCTCTTTTTGCACCAGAAGTCATCTATTATTTAGGATTATTTACTCGATTGTTAACCATATAGAAAAACACTACTCACCTCAGTTGTAATTGTCAGGGTGATAAATGATGATGATATATCAGGGTGTTAAATCTGCCAAGTAATTATATTGGTGAGTGGTTTGTGTTCTGTCTTCTCCACCTAAAATTTTGCCTTGGGTAACTACTTTGATCAGTACAGATCTTTTATTTTATATGTAAATGTTTTCTCTGATTTGGATCTCTAGTACTTTGCTCCTCACTTCCAAGTTTCTTTTCTCCTAATTTAGATGGATCTTGTGTCGAAGCCAATCAATCTTAGCCATACAGCAAGATTGATTATTAGTTTTCCATAAAGCAAATTGAGTCAGGGCCATAGTTTGCCTTGCATGTGTCTGATGCCCAGCACCATGTATGGTCCCCTGAGTTTCATCAAGAGTGATGCTGGAGCGATAGCCCAGCGGGTAGGGCGTTGCCTTGCACGCGGCCGTCTCATGCCGGCCAGGGTTCGATCCCCGGCATCCCATATGGTCCCCCCAGCACCGCCAGGAGTGATTCCTGAGTGCAGAGCCAGGAGTAACCCCTGAGCATTGCCGGTGTGACCCAAAAAAGCAAAAAAAAAAAAAAAAAAAAAAAGAGTGATTCCTCAACACAGTCAGGAGTAGGGTCTTTGAGTGTCTCCCCCAACCGCCAAAATATACAGTAATAAAATTGAATAAGGGCTAGAGACATAGTATAGCAGTTAAGATACATACCTTATGTACAACTGAACCTGACTCTGGCCCTGGCACCACACATCGGAGCACTGAAGGTGTGTTCTCTAGTACTGCTCTAGGGCCGCAGTTGGCAGGGACTCCTAGCGAGAGCCCTTCAGGCCTCCTGAGTACTGCTTGGGATTATTCTCCAACAAGTTCAATCAGTCTTATATTTTGAGTCTAACTAAATCAAAACAAAACGAAGTGCTTTAAAAACACAAACAGACGGATGTAAACTCTGGTGGGTAACTTGTTCTCAGAAATTTGGTCTCCTTATTGTTGAGTGGCATTGTTTCAGCACAGTGCTGAGCTGTTAGCACTCTTTGACCCTAATCAAGTGGGAACTAAAAGTAGGCTTTTCATACAGGAATCTCCTTTTGATTATCCATGAAATGCCTTATTTTAAAATTACTGTTTTTAAACCCTATGTTTTCACTACTTGGGTATAGTAAGGCATTTTGTTCTATCTTTTGTCAGAAAGCTAATTCACAAATATAGGTTGGTTTGCAGGTCTGTATCATTATGTTTGCGAGTTACCATCTGATTGCTTTCCAAATAATCTGTTCCAACGCTGAGTAGGTATCTAAAGGTGGTATTTTAAGTCACAATGACTCTTGAACATCTGATGAATTAAATGAACTACATTAAAAAAAAAAGTCCAGCAGTGGTTTCTTTGGAGTTGATTTTTCCTTGTTATCTTCTTGAATGTAATATCATTTTTAAGAATGAAGTTGGATTTTTTTATTACCTATGTGACAAATTAAAAAAAAAGGCTTATTTACTACTTACTCATTTAAAAGTTCTATGAATTTTATTTTTAATCCAGGTTAACATATACTATGAAAGCAAACAAAAAATGATGCTGTGTGCTAGACACAGTGAAAACTTGAGAGTCTCACACTTTTCACACTATTATGTAAACTTGGTTATATCTTTAAAAACTTATTTTGGGGTGAGCGATACCTGACTGTGTTCAGGACTTGCTCCTGGCCCTGCACTCAGAGATCTCTCCTGGTAGTGCCCAGGGGACTGCATGGGGTACTGTATTGGCCACATTCAAGGCAAGTGCCCAACCTGCTGTACTATCTCTCTGGCCCCAGGTTTTATCATTTTTCAATGAGATGACACTATTTTTTTTGTTTGTTTCAGTATGTGTGTAAATGTGTTACTAGACCATAGAATACAAACCTGAAACAAATTTGTGTTTATAGAAACTACATCAAGGGCCAGAGCAATAGCCCAGCGGGTAGGGCATTTGCCTTGCGCGTGGCGACCAGGTTCGATCCCTGGTATCCCATATGGTCCCCTGAGCACTGCCAGGAGTAATTCCTGAGCAAAGAGCCAGGAGTAACCCCCTGAACATCGCCAGGTGTGACCCAAAAGAAAAAAAAACCAAAAAAAAAAAACGACATCAATATTGAACCCCCGTTCTTCCCTTTCATGGTTTTAGAAGCTTTCTGCTGAGTGCTTAGCTAGCAGTCTTTTTAGGAATGCCAGAAACACTCCCAACCAATGTCAGAAGTTGTCATTTTAGTAGACTATAATTAAGAGGGTATTCTTAAATTATCCATGATCCTGCTTTCAGTTTGATGAAAATGAACCACATCTTTAAATACTGTGTGAGTGAATTGTATAGGCATCCTGCTTACTGCCACACAGGAATCTCACCAGGTCCCAAATGCTGATTAATTAGTTATTGATTGATATGGGAGGGTTGTGTATATAGCAAAAGTTGAGAATGTGTATGGTCTTGAAGGTTTCCCTTTTGGGAAATTCTTTTTGAGAAGAATAAATTCAGATTCTAATTTATGCTTTAGTTGTATCCTTCCTTTGTCTTTATTTTTTGTTTTATCCCTTTACCATTATTTCTATACTTTATCCCCAGAATAATTTTCCTCGAGAAATGCTTTTGCAATGTCCTTTCTCTGTTCAACAGTGTCCCTGATGATTTCTCTCATTGACTACGAAGTCCTCCGTTTAGCCTCTAAGACTAAGCATGGGTCTGCTCTAGTTTATCTCACCTAGACCCAAGAAATTACTCAGGTCCTTATTTTGTACTGTTTTGGTCACACCTTGAGGTGCTTAGGGGCTACTCTCAGCTCTGTGCTTGGAGGTGTGGGCAGGGGGTGAGGTCACTACCAATAGTGCTCAGGGTATCATTTGGTGCTGGTGGTTGAATCTGGCCCTCTTGAA
The DNA here is from genome assembly GCA_021461705.1 of Cryptotis parvus. NCBI lineage: Eukaryota > Metazoa > Chordata > Mammalia > Eulipotyphla > Soricidae > Cryptotis > Cryptotis parvus. The sequence goes on along the minus strand of JAJIBD010031200.1, from coordinate 113,959 downwards.
TGCAACGTTCTCAGCCCTTGAGCCATCTCTCAGTCCCATCAGATCCTTCCTTCTTTAAAGTTTAAAAGCTTTTCATATTCTCTTTACCTCTCTCCCAGTATCTCTCTTCTCTGTAATTTTAAAATCAGTTCATTTGATATTGTCTAGATAAAGCTGTATTTATATGTAGGAATAGGTCAGATTATTAAAGATTTGAAAGCTAGTTCAGAGATAAAGGTTTTGCATTTTATCCTAAAACCAGTGAAAATAACCAAATCATTTTGAGCAAAGGTTTATATAATTAATAAAGATCCTATCATTTATCTTGCATTGATGTGTAGAACAGATTAAAAGGGGTAGAGATTAGTTGGAAGATTTTAAAGGAAGGTAGAACTGATACTGCAATAAGAAGGAAATAGCTCTGTTAGAGCTAACAAATCTTGAAGTCTTGAGAACCACAGAAGAAAGCTACTGTGGTTTAATGGGGAAAGTAGTGGAGGTTTTAAATTTTCTAACTTGATGATAAAAAAGGACTTCAGGTTAGATTCTGAGTTTGAATATTGATAATTGCTCCTTAATTTAGGATGAAATGTATAGCACTCCACTCAAAAATGTTAAATGAAGAAATTATGTGTTGCTGATTGTCGGGGAATGCCGCTGGGGTCCCCGACATTGTCAGGACAGAAGTTCTCTTCTACTCCAAGGCTGCCAGGGGAACAGATGAAAACTCACGAGTCCGGTGCATTGAATCTGTATAAAGCTCTAGGGAGTATTACCATCTTGACAATGTTAATCTCCCCATCCATGAGCATGGAATGTATAAAACACACTATTCTTAAGTGGATAGTAAAGGTGGTACTGGCATATAATGTTTCTTTATTGACTGTATATTTTCAGGGATACAATATCACACCACAGACATTGCCAAAGTATCCCCCCCCCCACCCTGCTGTACTGGTAAATACTTTGTTTTTTTAATATAACATTAAGTAACTATTGAGTCACCTTTGAATAATTACTACTGAGTTGTGTAGTTCAATAATAGTAATAATAAATATTATCATCAATAATACGTTATTGATGATATTTTCAAAATGTTAAATATATAATTTTACATATAGTAAAATCCTCTCATTTTAGTTATGGCACCTGAGAACTCATTGCCTCATATCTTAGTTGCAAGGAACAAATGTATCTGTTGCCTATTGTTGTTATAATGAATGAATGCAAATTTGTTGATGTGAATGTAAAGAGATTTATTATCTTAGACAGTTCTGGAAGTCGGGAGTCTGAATGAGTGTGTAAGGCTGGTTTTCTTTTGGGAGTTCCTTGGAAAGAATCTGCTGTCTGGCCAGTCTCAGCTTCTAGACTCTGCGTTCCTGGCTTCCTGTTCTTCCTCCACACTCACAGTGTTATCTCTTCAGCCATCTTCTCTCACTGTGGCCCTCCTTTCCCCCTCCTTCTGAGGACCTTTGGTCCTACAAGCGCCAGTGTGTAATGCAGGGCTTACCTCCGTTACTTTTGCAAGGTCCTTTTTTTTTTTTTTTTTGCCACGGAAAGCAATATTTTCATTGGTTTGGGGATCTCATTTTTTTAAGTATTTTATTATACCACCGTGAGATATACAAATAAAAAGATATACAATTAAAAAGTTCATGTTTGGGTTTTGGTCATACAGTGTTCCAGCACCCGTCCCTCCACCAGTGCCCATCTCCCACCACCAACATCCCCGGTTCCCTCTCCCTTCCCCAGCCCACCTCCATGGCAGGTTCTTTATTTCTTTCCCTTTCTCTCTCTTTCTCTTTTCCTTCCCCTCCAGACTATGGATTACAGAACATACATTAAAAGGTTGTCATGTGTATCCCCCTGCCTCTATTTAATGCTCAGTTCCAGGTTGGCACTAGTACCCTCGACAATTATTAGCACCCTGTTCCATTTTCTGTCTTACCTAACCTCTGACTCCCACATGTTTGTGATAATTTCCACCTTTGACAAGACCTCCTGATATATGTTTCACTTGACCTTGGATATTGGTATCATAATATGTACATATATATTTATGCCATGCAAATAAATGCAGTCATTCTGTATCTGTCTCTCTCCTTCTGGCTAATTTCACTCAACATAATCTTCTCCATGTCCATCCATTTATAGGCAAATTTTATAACTTCATTTTTCCTAACAGCTGCATAGTATTCCATTGTGTAGATGTACCAGAGCTTCTTTATCCAGTCATCGATTTTCGGGCACTCTGGTTGCTTCCAGATTCTGGCTATTGTGAATAATGCTGCTATGAACATAAAAGTAGGGATGGTGTTTCGGCTGCTTATTTTTGGTTTCCCAGAGTAGATTCCCAGGAGCGGTATGGCTGGGTCAAATGGGAGTTCAATTTCTAGTCTTTGGAGGAAAGTCCATATTGTTTTCCAGAAAGGCTGTACCAGCCGGCATTCCCACCAACAATGGATGAGTGTCCCCTTTTCCCCACATCCACGCCAGCACTTGTTGTTCTTGCTCTTTGAATATGTGCCAGTCTCTGTGGTGTAAAGTGGTATCTCATTGTTGTTTTGATTTGCATCTCTCTGATGATTAGTGATGATGAGCATTTTTTCATATGTCTTTTGGCCATTCGAATTTCTTCCTTGCTGAAGTTTCTGTTCATTTCTTCTCCCCATTTTTTGATGGGGTTGTTTGTTTTCTTCTTGTAAAGTTCTACCAGTGCCTGATATATCCTGGATATTAACCCCTTATCAGACGGGTATTGGGTGAATATTCTTTCCCATTCTGTGGACTGCTTTTGTATCTTAGTCACTGTTTCTTTTGAGGTGCAGAAGCTTTTTAGTTTCATGTAGCCTTGGGCCCTTCGCTCCTGGGAAACGCCTCCACTCCCCCACAGGTGTGTGTGTGATTCTTGCGTCTCTGCGGACCCCAAGCTGCCCCAGGGAAGAGCGGAAACTCCATCAACGGGAAACAAGGCAAACTGCCTGGGTTTTCAACCCGGACCGACCCTTGGGCCCTTCGCTCCTGGGAAACGCCTCCACTCTCCCCACAGGTGTGTGTGTGATTCTTGAGTCTCCGCGGATCTCATTTTTTTTGAGGCCCATGATTCACCTTATCATCCTGATGCTGGGAGGCTTGATAAAGCTCTTTTAAGTGTTTGGAGAGTTGAGTGTGGAAGACAGGAGAAGGATTTGGCTTTTTGTGTGGTCCCAAGGGATAGAATTAGAACCTGTGGGTGGAAATTACAGAGACAGATTTGTACCCGCTCTAAGAGAACTTTCTAACAGAGCTGTGAGGATGGAGTGGGCAGTTTCACCAAGTAGCAGCATGTCCTCGACTCTTGCAGAGAAGAGCAGAGGATGAAAAGACCTTTGCTGGCATTGGTGCAGATGAAATCTGAATCTGGACAGCTTTGAACTTTTGTTAGCCATGAGCTGGAGTGATCCTAATCCAATGCTGTTGGCATTTGAGCGTGAAACTTCTCTGCCTGAAGAAATTCAACTTTGATCCATTCACTGCTTTCTCATCGATCAGTCCTTCAACCCTATCTTCCTGTTCATCATCGATTTGCTTGAGCGGGCCCCAATAACATCTCCAGTTGTCCTTTCTCATGCTAGTAGAGCCCAAGGCATCTTCTTGCTCCAGGAACATAAAGAGCCTCAATCCATTCTGGAATGAGGTCTATAATTGTTACTGGTATTTGGCATATATATCAAATACAACACGGGTAGCTTGCCAGGCTCTGCCTTCAACCCTACTGCAAAAAAAAAAAATCTCAAAGAGATCAAGGCCAAGGGCTATAGACTTAGGAGCTCACTTCCTTTTTTTTTTTTTTTAAATTTTTTGGGTCACACCCTGATTCCATTTGATAAAGTTCTTGTGGACTAAATAGGTTTTCACATATTTTTAATAATTCAAATTCTTTTGGTAAAGAATATTTAAAAAAAAAACAACAAAATAGATGGCATTTCTAAAAAAAAATTACCTGGAAAGAAGTTTAAATATTAAAAAAATATATATATATATAATATATATATGTATATATATATTTTACATATATATATATGTATATATATTTTTTGTTTTGAAGAGGCACAAACCTTTTTGAACTCAGTAGGCTAAAGTGAAAACTTTAGGTGAGGAATGTACAGTGAGATAGAGCCAATTTATCTATGCTGAATATTTTATGGTTTCTATGGGAAGATTGAGTCTGTTCTTTTCAGTCATACCCACGAAACCTACCGTGGTTCAGGGACTCTAAGTCAAAAGGCCTGTACATTGGGGAGTATTGTTAATGCTGCTAGTCAGGATGACTGGGAAAGTTTGCCCATTTAAGACTTCTCATAATATATTGTGTATCAAATTCATTTCCTTAATACATTTTTTATGAGTTTTATAGATTACTTTTTATTTTTTGTGAGGATTACTGCAATTGTTTTGCGAAGTATTTTTGCTGCAGCTGAGCTAAATTGAGCCTGCTTTCTAACCTGGTTGGCAAAGTACAGTATCCGGGCATTTATTTTTTTTTCCCTGAGGCTACCGGGCCTCATGTTTTCTACTTAATGATCTTCTAACTTGATGGACTGTACTCAAAAGGTCTTCATGGTTTCTCTAGCTTTCTCCTTATATTTCAAATCTGGCTCAGGTAGTAAATCAGCTTTAGGATTCTCTAGATTAATCAAATTCTGGGCTATTTTGAGGGGCTGGAGAAATTGTACAGGGGTTCAGGCACTTGACTTATATGTATCTGACCCTGGTTTGATTCCTGGTACCACCTGTGGTCCTCGGAGCACTGTCAGAGCTTCACTCCTGAACAGAGAGCCAGAAATAGCTCCTGAGCACTGATGGGTGTGGCCCCAAATTCACTTGCCTCAAAGAGGAAAGTCCAGTACTATTTCATCAGCATAATGACCAGTCATTGAAAAGTTTTGGAAAGGACTTTGAGAAACCTTTAAAGAAGGAAATGACTTGAATTCCTGGGCATGATCCTTTAGATGCAGAATCTAAACCAGGCTTATATAAAATTTGGACTTTAGGGCTTTAAAGCACCGGTGAAACTGTGTGCAAAATTTCTATGCATGTATCTCTTTTGCAGACAAGGGTCAATCAATTCCTATTAATTCCTCCGAGTTATCCCCCCTTTTTTTTTCTTTTTTGGGTTGCATCCGGCAATGCTCAGGGGTTACTCCTGGTTCTGCACTCAGGAATTACTCCTGGCATGCTCAGGGGACCGTATGGGATGCCGGTGATCGAATCCCGGTCGGTCACGTGCAAGGCAAATGTGCTACTGCTGAACTGCTGGACCCCCCTTTTTTTTCCTGAAATAAATATTATGTGTCAATCCTGTGACTTGCATTTGGATCATACTGTAATTATATTATAATGTATAATTTTTGATAAATGACTTCTTGATTTATCTCATAGGCAACTATGCTATTATAATAAACACGAAGAATTGCTCTAGTTAGTGGAACTCACAAAAGGTTCTGATTATTGTAGGAAGGCTCTTAGAAGTCGGCAGCATCTGTATGCAGCAAACCAGATTTGAGGCATGATGGCTCACTCTGTAACTGCTCCTGTCCTGGGCTTTGTGGGTGTATTTGTGGTCTTGTCTTATTATACCGTGCCTGTACCTAATGCAGCTTTCCCCCCTTTCAGGATCTACGTAGAAAAATATTTCAATATTTTATTTTCAGATCTGTATTTTACTTTGCTTTATGACTATCTGATACAGGATTTGGTGATCTGGATCCAGGATTATGTGCTTGTTTTCTGTAAAAGTTAATTTCAGGGGCTGGAGAGAAAGTATAGCTGATAGGGTGTGTGCCTGGCATGTTGCCAACCCAGGATTGATCCCCAGTGTTCCATATGGTCTCTTAGCACTGCCAGGAGTAATTCCTGAGTGCAGAGCCAAGTTAATTTCAGATATTTTTTGTTTGCTAGTGTCTTTTTCTTTTGCCTGGAGGATGACTTCACTGGACATGGAATTTGTGATTAACAATTTTTTTTCTTTCATTGTTTAAAAATGATGACTGTGCCCTCCCTTCACTTCTCTGTGCACACATGAGTGCTCTGGGCATCGAACCCAGGACCTCACACTTACAAAGCATGTTCTACCAAGGAGTCCCCTAGACTCCAGTGAGTGTTCTTGTTCTTTTTAACCTATTTTTCAGTTCTGTAATTTCCTTGTTTCGCTTTATAATTCCTGGTTTGGGACTGAGATTTAATTGTTTCATTTGCTTGAAGAGAATGTGAAATTGTTTGTTGAAGTACTTTTTATAATCTGTTTTACTATCCTTGTCTGAAAATTCCAGCAGCTGATTCATCTTTATGTTGATGGCATCTCATTTTGCTTTTCTCATCATTCAATTTGTGTTATTCATGATTCTCTGTATGTTAGGTGATTTAAAACATTGAATTCTGGGGCTGGGGCAAAGCACTTGTCTTGCATGCAGCTGATCACCGGGTGATCTCTGAACACAGAACCTGAGCACAGAACCTGAGTAAGCCCTGAACACTACCTGGTGTGTGCAGAAAACAAATAAGTACAATTGAATTCTGAACATTTTTATGTTGGTCACTGAGTCCTATTGAAATATTTTAACAGATGGCTAGCCTGCAAAGGCTTAGCACAACTTTGTCTTAGTGGGAGTTTGGTCCCATGGTGGCTTAATTTTCATACCTTTGTGGTGTGTTAGTTGATCTGGTGCCACTGTAACTTCTTTTGGTCCCTGTTGGTGTTGTTTGTGTGTGGGAGGGTTAGGGGGCAGTTGTGCTTTTATCCAGTATAAACATTGTATGTCTCTGCTTAGGAGTATCAGACTTGTGTGGCCAGGGTGCACCTGATGTTTATCACTTGTGGCCGAATTGTTGTGGTTAGTGTTCAATGCCTGGCCCATTATCTTTCGGTTAGGCAGGAAGTCTTAGTTCACTCAGAGGAGGTTGATCCCTAGTTGCTTCTTGTTGGCTGAACTGTGTGTAGTCCCTTGTCTTTAGTGGTGGACTTGCCCGGTATTGTTAGAGAGATTCTGTCTCCATCCTGAGAGGAATGAGCGTCCCTGAACTGTGTTCTCCGCTGGCCTGATGATCGGAGCATGCCGGGACTGGGTCACCTTCTGTGGGGTGGGGCTCGTGTTGTGCTCTGCTGTTCCTCTAATCCTACAATCCCAAACCGGTTTGCCTTCTTTTAACTCCTTCTGAAGTTCTCCTCTACTTATATCTTGCATTATTTCTAGGGCTTATAGATAGAGAATAAAAACACTCAAATACTTTTATTTACTTTCTGGTGTCAGGGATTGAACCTAGTCAGTGCCTTTCATTGCAAAGGCCATCCCTTCCCCATCACACTTGCAATATCCTTTCTTAAAGATCGAGTGCGCATGAGTCATTTTCTGTACCAGAGCGATCCCCTAGAACTGCCCAAACCTACTTGGTCTTACCACCACCCCTCCCCTCTTTATTTTTTTTTGAACCACACCTAGTGGTGCTCAAGGCTGAATCCTATTTCTGTGCCCAGGGATGACCCCTGGGCTCTGGGGACAACATATGGTGCTGGGGATTGAACCCAATTTGGCCACGTGCAAGGCAAGTGCTTTACCCGCTGTGGTTATCTCTGATCCTACCACCCCCTTTAAAAAGCTCGTCTGGGACCCTTTGGTAATCTGTCTTTAAATGATTAAACAGAAACTTCTCCTTTGGATCTTTCCAACTCCTCCCAGGAGTGTGGTATCACCCACTTTGGGAAATCTGCCCTAGAAGCGTGTGTAAGCCAGATGATGAGCCATATGTGTAAGTGGAAATTTTCTAGTAGAAACATTTTTGTTAAAAACCCCATGAAACTTATTTTAATGCCATTTTATTTTATTCTACTATAATATTATCATGTAATTGATATTATTGAGATGTTTTACATTATTTTTAGGTACTATGCTTTTGAAATATGGCATTGATTCTTTTCATTTATAGCACATCTTATTTCAGACATAAAATTGTCACCAGAAATACTGATCTGTTACTTAGATTTTATAACAGCTACCATTGAAAGGGTAGATTCACATACTGTGTTTGGTCAAAACTATTCTGAAACATTTTCAATAACAGAATCAATTATCAATCTTAAAATTAATTTCAATTAAAAATTTAAATTCCAGGGTCAGAGAAATGATGTAAGGTCCTTGCCCTGCACAAGGCTGACCTGGGTTTGATCCCTGGAACCACATAAAGCCCCCAAACACTGTCAGGAATGATCCTTGAGAACAGCCAGATGTGGCCCAACCCTACTCCCCTGCTAATTATTTTCCAAAAAAGGTGAGCTCAGCAGCCTGAATGTGCCATTGGATTCTGTTCTGTTGCTTGTTGTCCTTGCTCTACTGCCTAAATTACTATATAACTTGCAGTAAGTCCTGATATCTGCTAGTATCATCAACTTTATTCTTGGCTTTTTTGATTCTTAAATTTTTATGTAGGCACCACAGAGGTAGTTGAATAGGCTGAGAGTATGCTTTGCATACAGGACTCCTGAGACCAATTTCCATCACCACATGGTCCTCTGAGCATTGCCGGGAGCAGTCCCTGAGCAGCTGGCAGTAGCCTCAAGTATCATTGCATGTCGCCCACAAAACCCAGAAGACAAGCAAAATAAGTAAATTTGATATAAATTTTAGAATCGCTTTGTTAAATAAGTTTTTCTTTTGGAGCCTTACAAGTCTTTTTATGTTGTAGTTGCATACTTGCAATAACCAAAAAGCCAAATAAGGTTAGGAAAGTTGGCTAGCTCGTTGTCTTGGTTCTTTTTTCTGCTTAAACAGTTGTTTCTGAGACATCAACTTTATCATAGCTCTTGCTATCCATTATTTGTGCTGCTGCAAACTTATAAGATAAAATCTGAAGTGGCATAGACCTGTCAGGATCATTGTGGATATCAGTTATTCAAATCATAAATGCAAACCAGAGACAGGGATGATTTAAAAAATACAGTACTTGGGGCTGGAGAAATAGTACAGGGGTGAAGGCACTTGCTTTGCTTGCATTTGACTCTAGTTCAGTTCCTAGCATCACATATGAGTTACTGAACACTGCCAGGAGTGATTCAAGAACAAAGAGCTAGGAGTAAGCTCTGAACACCTTTGGGTGTGGCAGTGTGTCACCCCCAAATAGTAAGAAAGAAGGGGTACATGCATACCCTTAATTTTTCTTGCTTTATCAGAGTAGTGCTAAAGCCAATGGAAAGGTTGGCGTAGTCTTTGTTTTGGAAATTATATATTGCCCTATACTGATTCTACTACATAGTATGAGCCGGACTCTTTTTGTTTGTTTGTCTTAATATTTTTAATAGATTCACTGTGAGATAGACCATTATAAATCTGTTCATGATTAAGTTTCAGCATACACTGTTCCAACACCTATCCCTCCACCAGTGCATATTTCCCTGCATGGTGTCCCCAGTTTCTCTTCTCCAACCTACCTCTGTGGCAGGCAGTGGTTGTCGTCATCATCATCGTTGTTTTCGTCATCATCCTACTCCTCCTTCTCCCTTCTTCCCCCTCCTCCTCCTTCTCTTCTTCCTCCTCTGCTCCCCTTCCTTCACTCTCCCTCTTCCCTCTGTCTCTCTCTTTTCTCTCTCCTTCTCTCCTTTTACACATTGTCAAAACCTGACTTTTAATAGGTATTCAACTATTTGAATAAGGAAATTAAGGAAATATGCTGAATAGAGTCTTTGATCAGATGTGGAGCCATTATTGCTGTAAACTGAGACTTTTTGGTTAATATGGTGAATAATATTCTATAAAGTAATATGTGGCATTTTGAAAATATGAAGAGAGGTGTTTGGGGGCTGTAATTATAGTAGAATGACTGTGTAATTTGGTAGAACTCATGGTGCATGATATATGATTAGAAAGCAAATTGCCCCAATTTGACTGGAACACTATTAAAGTACAACATCTCATGTTTTTAAAATAGTTCCCAAATTGTATTCACACAAGACCAGTTATCTGGTTAATTGTTCTAATGCAGACATTGTAGCTTTGAAATCTGATTTTATCACCACCTAAGTGAACTGACTTACTAAATTCTTTTTTCTAAAAGAATTTTCCTATTAGAATAGACTCTAAAAGTAACTTTGGCACAGTTCTTTTAAGTGGGGAAATTTTTTTAAGTGGTTTTGGGGCCATACCTGGTAGTGCTTGGGGCTTACTCCTGATTTCACTCCTTGTGGTGTTTCAAGGGACCTTATGTGGTTCTAGGGATTGAAGCGGGCCAGCCATGTGCAAAGCACTAGCCTTAATCCCTGCATTATCTCTGTAGCCTCATAATCTGAAAAATGTTTAAAAACTCAATAAGACTGTGGCACTCGGTCAAACAGCCAAGAAAACATTTATTGAGTTGCTGATTGTGCAGTCAAGCAAGTTTTCATTGAATTTCTTTTTTCTAACAATATGATAGTCTCTATTTTTTTATTTTAAAACATTAAAGATGTGAGTAAAATAAATGACAATAGAATCATTCAAAGTGAATGGACAAGTCTAGAGAGAAGGAACAAGTAGGGATCAGGGATGCAAGGTGGCTTTGAAGCTATTGGCTCCACTCTGGCCTAGGAGACCTGAGTAGAGGTAAAACCCCCCTCCCCAGACACACAGACACACAGACACACACAGACACACACATATCTCACCTGAGAATTTGTAATCGCTTCCTTGCCCTTAAATGTCCACTTGGAGTTTCAGTTAGTACTGTCTGGGACTAGAGAGATAATATGGGAGATTAGGCACTTGCCTGATATGTGGCCAATCTGTGACTGATCTCTGGCATGGCATAAGGTCCTCTGAACACTGCCAGGGGTCACTCATAAACACAGAGCCAGAAGTAGCCGTTTAGTATCACTGGGTATGGTTTACCTCTCTCCTTATAAATTAATATTGTTTACATGATCTGAGTTAGTCAAAACCAAAAACTATCATTTAGATAGATCTGAGACTTTATTAATTGGTATGGGATCACATTATAATGTAATATGTTTAAGGTGTGAGTCAGTAAAATCAATGTGTGTTTACATGACCACAAAATGTTCTATAATGTCCTTCACCATAAAATTGACCTCTTTTACTCAACTTGCCCTTCTTCCTTCTATCCTAATAAATGTGGAATCTTGGGCCCTGATCTGTAAAGATTCAGGTAATTGGCAGAACCATCCTCAGATTCTATGTAGAAGAAAACATTTTCAAGCAAGTTGTAAAGAATTGTCAGAGTCACATAAAACGGAGCACACGGTTAGTCTGCTGTTATCACAGACCACCATGTGTCAGTAGGAGCAGCAAGCATAACAAGCAATCAAACTCAATCAGACTCCACTTATTTCAGAATATCTGCACTTGGGGAGGTATTTTCTTTCATACTGTTGAAGGCCTAAAGGAAGAAATGGAAGCCTGAGTGAGGAGCAGGTGGCTGTTGACCATGCGGGTTTGAAAGTGAACCAAATAGAAGGGCAAAACAAAAAGCAAATTAAAAAAATCAATAGAAGTGTTAGATGGCAGATTAGACACAGTAGGAAGGAAATTACTAGAATGCAGGTTTGAAGTGAGTGCAGAGAAAGTAGAGGGGGTAGATTGTGAGTAAAACCGTCTAGGGAGGAGAAAGTATGGAGTGCAGACAGAGACTATTTGAGGCGATGAATGGCTGAAATTACTCCTGAGAAAGGATCATAATCTTCACATATTGGGAGTCTAGAAAATGCAAAGAAATCTGTACCTGGGCAGCCGGGCTCCCTGTAGTGAAATGCGTACAACCAAGACTAAGATCTTAAAATAGAAATTTGAAGAATAATCAAAGTGCTCTCCTCTCCTCTCTCCTCTCCTCTCCTCTCCTCTCCTCTCCTCTCCTCTCCTCTCCTCTCTCTCTCTCCTCTCCTCTCCTCTCCTCCTCTCCTCTCCTCTCCTCTCCTCTCCTCTCCTCTCCCTCCTCCTCCCCTCCCCTCCCTCCCCTCCCCTCCCTCCCTCCCCTCCTCCCTCCCTCCCCCTCGTCTCGTCTCGGTTCGTCTCGTCTCATCTCGTCTCGTCTTGTCTCGTCTCTTCTCTTTCCCTCTTCTCCTCTCCTCTCCTCTCCTCTCCTCTCCTCTCCTCTTCTCCCCTCTTCTCTCCTCTTCTCTTCCCCTCTTCTCCTCTTCTCTTCTCTTCTCTTCTCTTCTCTTCTCTTCTCGTCTCGTCTCGTCTCCTCGTCTCGTCTCGTCTCGTCTCGTCTCGTCTCGTCTCGTCTCGTCTCGTCCTCTGTCTCTTCTCTTCTCTTCTCTTCTCTTCTCTTCTCTTCTCTTCTCTTCTCGTCTCGTCTCGTCTCTCGTCTCGTCTCTTCTCTTTTCTCTTCTCTTTCCTCTTCTCTTTCCCTCTTCTCTTCCCTCCTCTCTCCTCTCCTCTCCTCTCCTCTCCTCTCCTCTCTCCTCTCCTCTCCTCTCCTCTCCTCTCCTCTCCTCTCCTCTCTCTCTCCTCTCCTCTCCTCTCCTCTCCTCCTCTCCTCTCCTCTCCTCTCCTCTCCTCTCCTCTCCTCTCCCTCCTCCCCCCCTCCCTCCCCCTCCCCCTCCCTCCTCTCCCCTCCCCTCCTCCCTCCCTCCTCCCTCCCCCCCTCCATCTCCTCTCCTCTCCTCTCCTCTCTCTCTTCTGTTCTCTTTTTTCTTTTCGGGTCACACCCAGCGATGCTCAGGGTAACTCCTGGCTCTGCACTCAGGAATCACTCCTGACACTGTGTCGGATACCGGTGATTGAACCTGAACCTGGGTCGACTGCATGCAAGGCAAACACCTTGCCCACTGGACTATCGCTCCTGCCCTTCTTTTCTTTTTTCTTTTCTTTTCTTTTCCTTTTTCTTTTCTCTTCTTTTTTAAGAGACAATGAGGGCCAGAGTGATAGCTCAGCGGGTAGAGCATTTGCCTTGCATGTGGCCAACCGGATTCAATCCCTGCATCCATCCCGTGTGATTCCTGAACACAGCCAGGAGCAGTTTCTGAGCGAAGAGCCAGGAGTAACCCCTAAGCATTGCTGGGTGTGACCCCCCAAAAAAAAAAGCAAAAGAAAGAAAGAAACCAAGAAACCAAGAAACCAAGAATACCATGATTTACAAATACAATAGTTGAGTTTTATACAAAGTAATGTTTCGTCACCGATCCCACCATTAGTGTTAACTTCCCTCCACAAGTGTCTCCAGGTCCTCTGCCTGCTCCCACCTCCCAGTCTGCCTTTGACAGGCACAATTTTATTTTATTTTTTTTAATTAAATCACCATGAGATAGACCATTACAAAGCCTTTCATGATTGGGTTTTAGTCATACAGTGTTCCAACATCCATCCCTCTACCAATGCACATTTCCCAACAGCAATGTCCCCAGTTTCCCTCCCTGCCACCCTAATCTGCCTCTATGGCAGACATGTTTCCTCTCTTCTCTCTCTCCTTCTCTCTCTCACCCCCTTCTCCTTTTTGTGCAGTGTGGTTTGCAATAGACACTGAAGGGTTATCATGTACATTCCTTTACTTATTTCAAATTCTCAGTTCTTGTCTGGCATTACCATTTCCAGCTATTATTGTCAAACTGGTCCTTTCTCTATTTTACCTACCCTCTGCCCCACACACACTTGTGGAGGACTCCAACCATTGACAAGTCCTCCTGGCCTCTGTTTTCCCTGGCTTTAGGTATTAGTCTCATACCATTTTTTTATAGACGTGGAATAGAGCTGCTACTGGCTCAGAGACATGGGGTAGAGCTGCTACCAGCTCTCCCTGTGCCCAGCTGATCATGAGGCGCCCGGGAGGGAAGGCGGGTTATAGTTCTGACCCGTCATCCCAACTGAGCCTCACAAGAAGCCAGAGGAACTGCCACACCATGCCATTTTCAACATCCGGACTCCACAGCATGTCAGAGCTCCACCCAGCAGAAGAGCTGATCTTTCCCTATTTCGCGGTTTATCAATACATGCACGAGATGAGAGGCTACTACAAGAGTATCCCACCCACACAGCAGAGCCTGGCAAACTACCCGTGTCATATTTGATATGCCAAAACCAGTAACAATTATAGACCTCATTCCCATGACCTGAAGGAATGGTTCGAGGCTCTTCATGTTCCTGGAGTGAGTAGTTGCCCTTAGGCTACACTAGCATGTGACAGAATGTATGGAGATGTTACTGGTGCCTGCTTGAACAAATGGACGAACAATGGGAAGACAAGTGATACAAGTGATCCCACAAATGAATGCGGTCATTCTATATCTGTCCTCCTTCTTACTCATTTCACTCAGCATGATACTCTCAGTTCCATCCATGTAAAGGCAAATTTCACTTTTCCTGACAGCAGCATAGTATTCCATTGTGTAGATGTACCATTGTTTCTTTCTACTTGTCTGTTCTCTGGCACTCAGGTTATTTCTATATTAAGCCTAATGGGAATAGTGCAGAGAATTGCAGATAGTGTTTCTGCTGTGTTTTTGGGCCCGCGGTTTAAATCCCCAGGAGTGGTATCACTGGGTCAAATGGGAGCTCAATTTCTAGTTTTTGGAGGAATGCAAATATTTTCCAAAACGGTCGGACCAGTCAGCATTCCCACCAACAATGAATGAAAGTCCCTTTTTCCCTGCATCCATGCCAGCACTGGTTGTTCTTGTTCTTTTGGATGTGTGCCAAGTCTCTGTGCTGATGTCGCTGGTGAGGGATGTTTATGTTGCTAGTGAGGCCAGATCCTGAGTGAGTAGAACACTCACAATGAATGTTGAATGTAGAATACCCACAAAGAAATCTCCACGAGCCACTTTGGGGGGAATAGCTCCACTTCGTTAGGTGGAACAGGGGTATTTAAACTGTGAGAAAGTAGCTGTGAACTGTGTGTCATCCAGTCAGGCAGAGGGATTAAAACAAGGTGTGAGTTTAATCCTAATCAGGTAGGGTATGAAAGGAGATTAAAACAGGGTTTGTGCTAATGTGTTTAACTACATACTGTCTGTGTGATGGTATCTCATTGTTGTTTTGATTTGCATCTCACTGATGATTAGTGTTAAAGAGAATTTTTCATATGCCTTTTGACCATTTGAATTTCTTTTTTGAGGACATTTCTTTTTTTTTTTGCTTTTTTGGGTCACACCCGGTGACGCTCAGGGGTTACTCCTGGCTCTGCACTCAGGAATTACTCCTGGCCGTGCTCGGGGACCATATGGGATGCCGGGATCGAACCCAGGCCGGCACAGGCCGGCGCGTGCAAAGTAAGCGCCCTACCCGCTGGGCTATCGCTCCGGCCCCTTGAGGACATTTCTATTCATTTTGTCTCCCCATTTTTTGATGGCGTTGGAATGCTCCTTTCTTGTAAAGTTATACCAGTGCCTTGTATATCTTGGGTATTAATCCCTTATCACATGGGTAGTGGTGGGTAAATATTCTTTCCCAGTCTGTGAGCTGTCTTTGTATCTTGATCACCATTTCTTTTGAGGTGCAAAAGCATCTTAGTTTCATGTAATCCCATTTGTTTAACTTTGCTTCCACTTACTTGGCCAGTGGTGTTTCATCTTTGAAGATGCCTTTAGCTTCAGTGTTGTGGAAGATTTTGCCTGTGTTTTCTTCAATGTATCTTATGGACTCAGGTCTGATGTTGAGATCTTTAATCCATTTTGATCTGACTTTTGTGCATGGCATTAGAAAGAGGTCTGTGTTCATATTTTTACATGTAGCTGCCCAGTTTTTCCAGCACCACTTGTTGAAGAGGCTTCTTTTGCTGCATTTCTTATCTTTTGCTCTTTGCTGAAGATTAAATTGTCATATATTTGAGGGTATGTGACAGGATATTTATCTATGTTCTATAGATCTATAGGTTTGTCTTTATTCCAATACCATGCTGTTTTAATTACTATTTCTTTGTAGTACAGTTTGAAGTTGATGCCTCCCATCTTTCTTTTCCTAAGGCTTCTTTTAACTATTATTAGGAATTTATTGTTTAATATAAATTTCAGGAGTGTTGACCAATGTCTTTGAAAATGTCTTGGGTTTCCTTATAGAGACTACATTGAATCTGTATAATGCTTTTGGGAGTATCAGGCACAATTTTTTAAGTTTGGTTGTTGTGGCTTGGATCTCCTGCTTTCAGTGTTGTTGCTCTGTAGTTTGAATATATATACCACTCATTTATACCACTGATGTACCTGCAGCCCTTGACCCCACCCCTTACTTTCTGTCCAGGTCTTCTTGCTACCTCCCTCAATTTCTTTCCCTGCCTGTCATTCTCCTTTCTATATTGTGGGGACGGGGTGATTGAGCAAGTCTTTCAAACAAGATGGGAACATAAAGATATTTTCAGATGAACCTGAACAATTTTTACCTCTTCACCTCAGGCTTCCCCATTTCTAAGTAATTTTGGATGATTCACTTCTTAGAAGGTTTGATATGTAAAAAGGAGCAAGCATGATGAAGTTAAATGGTAATGGTGAAGTTATGTCCAAGCAAATATTAATAATGAAAAACAAAGACATATAATTTGTGGTGCTTAAAAGATCACAATATTAGGGTAGTCTTAAGATATTGTACTGTAGTTGAGGTAAGTGGAAAGAAGATAACTAGATTTAAATGAACTCTTTAAGGCCCTCATGTTATTTGGGAATAAATTAAAAATAGAGTTTGGTAACTGTTAAAACTGAAACTTAACTTCAAAACAAGGGAGTGCTGATAAGTATCTTCTTAATGAAGACAGAAAAAAATAAAATGGGACAATGAAAGATAACAAAGGAAACATACTGGCAAAAATATAATTATGAGGATAAATCCAAATATCAACAATCATATTATGTTCTAATGAACTTTATTTTTTTTCTTTATAATATCATTACTTTAAGTAGAAGGTCATAATCTAGCCCCAAATAATTAAATATTATGTTATGCAATCATGAAAGTAAAAATATCTATAACAAACTCTAAAGCAGGCTTTGATCATTTTTTTTCATATAAAGGACCAAACGGTAAATATTTTAGACTCTGTAGGAACTGTATGGAGCCTGTGCTTTGGGGGCTCAGGTGGGGGAGTGGTTTGGACCACTCCCAAGGTGCTCTGGATTTTTCCCAGTGCTGTGCTCAGGAGTGACTTTGGGTCATGTTGAGGGAACTATATGTAGTACTGGGGATTCAAACCAGGTTCAGGGTGGTCACAGGCATACGCAAGGCAACTGCTTCAACTCCTGTACTATCTCTCTGGCCTCTAGGTTCTGTTTTTTTTTACACCCCCCACATTTGGTGAAGGTATTTTATTGTTTATCATTATTGAGGTACTGTGACTTACAATACTGTTAATGTGGTTTTGTGTATCCATCATTCCAACACTACACTCACCTCTAGTGTCTGCTTCTCTTCACCAAGATTCTCCTCCTCCTCTTCCTCCTCCTCCTCCTCCTCCTCCTTCTTCTTCTTCTTCTTCTTCTTCTTCTTCTTCTTCTTCTTCTTCTTCTTCTTCTTCTTCTTCTTCTCCTTCTCCTCTTCCTCCTCCTCCTCCTTCTCTTCCTTCTCCTCCTCCTCCTCCTCCTTCTCCTCCTCCTCCCTCCTCGTCCCTCCTCCTCCTCGTCCTCCTCCTCCTTCTTCCTCCTCCTCCTTCTTCCTCCTTTTTTTTTTTTTTTAAATTTGGCTAAACCACTGATGCTCAGTGGTTACTCCTGGCTCTGCACTCAGGAATTACTACTAGTGATGCTTGGGGGACCATATGGAATGCTGGAAATTCAACCCAGGTCGGCCTAGTGCAAGACAAGTGCCTTACCTTCTATACTATTGCTCCAGCACCAAGGCCTCATTTTAAAGATAAAAGACACATGTAAGGAGGAAAACAGAACCTGGGATGGCTCAGGGGCTCTCAGGGTTTGCTTTGCTAACATCCACTTGCAAATCAATCTTTAGAGATTGATTCTGTTATTTTATCATGCCTGCGCCTGGCCTGGCCTGGTAACTCTGCTGTCTGTGCTCCCTCTCACTGCAGTTTCCAGCCCTCTGCAGCACATTTGTACCAGCACCAGTAGAAGGTGGGGTCCTTGGCTGGCAGCAAGACTGAATTATGTGTGAGTATGTGGCAAGGAGGCCTGAGCCCTAGTGAGCACTGCCAGTGAAGGTGTGTGCAGCCCTCTGTGGGTATTGCAGCTGTGTCTCAGCATCACAGCCTGGGGTGAGACCCCCAGCAAGCCACAGCCAGACATGTGTGCGACACCTAGTAAGTTCATCCACAACATCAATAGCAACAAAGGAAAGAGGTAAGGTAATGAAAAGAAATCCCTAGATTAATTATTTTAAAAAGTCTAGCTGGGGCCTGGGTGATTAAAGGCATTGAGGGAGAAAACAAAGCGAAGCGAAGCAGCTAGCGCTGTGGAGGGCTAGCTTTTGCTTGACCTCGTTTTACCATGTCACATATATTTTCTCCTTTAATGATGGCATGTATCTTTAATAGGAAGTGCTGTTAAGCATTTTAGTTTATGGGGAGACATCAGAAAATGAAAAGGCAAGTCAGAAACTGGGAGAAGACTTTTACAGTACTTATTAATAAGCAAGGATGATCGTCAGAAATAGAAAGCATCCCTAGGCTTCTATTAACAGAATTTTGCCACTCTTTGTGGTCTTCTGTGATTTGAATTGTTAGATTTTGTTGGGGGTTGGTTTTGTTTTGGGGCCACACCTGGTGGTGCTCAAGTATTACTCCTGGCTCTGCACTCAGGAATTATCCCTGGGGTGGTGTTTGGGGACTATCTGGTATGCTGGAGATTGAACCTAGCTTGGCAGTGTGCAAGGCTAGTGCCCTATGTGCTATACTATCTCTCTGGTCCCTGAATTGTTAGACTTTTAAGCAGTTCTGATCCAGGTGGCCATAACGTGGTATGTTTCTGGTTTTAATATGCATCCTTGATTTGTAGTGAGGATAATGAACCTGGCCTTTAGTTATGGCTATTTGTGTTTTTTTCTTCAATGAAGCCGTGAGAGCTAGATTGTGGGACTGGGCAGTGGCTATTTGCGGGGCAGGCAGTGATTATTACCCCAGGCATTCTTGGCTCTGTCCATTTTTATCAGAGAAGCATCCACGATCAGCTCTGCCTTCTCTGGGTGATTATGGGTTTGAAGGTTTTTGGTTTATCTTTACTTAGGACTATACTCGTAAATCATTTAATAGAACACTGCAAATTTGCTGGCACAGTTCACAGCATTTGAAAGGAACATTTGAATTATTCTCTCTAAATCCATAGCTATAAAGAAATAACCCCAAATGCTAGGATTTTCTTTGCAGACATGATTTCTTTTGCATATATGCTCTCTCAGAGGAATCAGAATCCTGTTACATGGGAGGTTACACAACCTTAATCTCATGTGCTGTTATTTAATGACCAGCCATACCTCAAAAGAAAGTTTTGAAGTATCTCCAATTTTCAAAGTAATATGTTTTCAGGTAAAAAAATAGAAGATACAAACATGTGGATGGAAACAAAATATTTAGGGAACTCTAAGTTAATACCTCACATATTTCCCCTTGTGGTCTTGCGTTTTTTCTTTCTGATTCACTGTATGTGATTGAGAATGGCAGTTCCATTCTCAATCACTTTTAAAAAAAATTTGGGGGGATGGAGGTACACACTCAGCAGCGTCCAGGAGTTGTTTCTGGCAGTGATCAGGGAGACAAGTGGTAACAGGGGCAGATCAGGCCCCTGCATATAGTGTTCACTCCAGACCCGATTGCCCTGTGGTGTGACGTTTGGGCTCAATCCCCATTGCTAAAAAAAAAAAAAAAAAAAAAAAGAAAGAATAAAAGAGGAGAACTTAAAATTCCTACTAGCACGTGATCACTTGGAAATTTAATCTCCTAGAAGGTATGTCCGGAATGCTTGGTCCTTGGGGCTCAGAGATAGTACAGGGGGTGGGGTGCTTGCCTTGCATGCAGCCAACCCAGTTTGATCCTCCGCATTCCATGTGGTTCCCAAGCATTGTCGAGATTGATCCTTGAGTGCAGAGCCAGGAATAAGCCCTGAGCACCATTGGGTGTGTCCTCCTGCCCAAAACAAAGCTATGGTCCAATTTTGATCATCTTCTAGTTCCTGGGCATTAACTTTCTGTTTTCTGCTTGTTCTGAAACTTCTCCCTTGAAAAGTTATGACTGCTTTAAATCCTTCTGAGAAATGAACTACAATTCTGTGCCAGGGAACAGTGTCTTGCCTCTTAACTCCAAGCCAGCCCTTCGTTGCACTGGTTTGTCATGCTGGAACTGTGCCCTTCGCGTCTCTCCTGTGCCAAATGCCGTAATGGGAAGTTCTGTCCTTGTGGCAGAGCTGTAGGAGGAAGAACTTTGCTTTCCTTGGCATGGCGTGCTCTCCTCCTCCTGGCTTTTTTGGCCCTCAGCCTGATGTGTGGGGTACCTAAGGGAAAAAAAACCCTTTTAGCAGCAGCCTGCAGGTGGCCTTGTAGCCAAATAATTCCTCTGGTCCTGCACAGGTAGTTTGTTTTTGTTTTTGTTTTTTTGCTTTTTGGGTCACACCCGGCGATGCTTGGTGGTTTTTCCTGGCTCTTTGCTCAGGAATTACTTCTGGCAGTGCTTGGGGGACTATATGGGATACTGGGGATTGAAGCTGGGTCAGCTTCGTGCAAGGCAAATGCCCTACCCATGGTACTATTGCTCCGGCCCCTGCATAGGTAGTTTTGGGGGTGAATTTTATTGATACCCTTAGTGGGTGATTTCTTGCCAGGCAGAGCCCGTGGCATTTCAGCCACCCTTAGGGCTATGGTATTACTTCTCCAAGGAGGCTTGAATTTCAGCTTGGACTGAGGAGGTTGTCCTGGGCTCCCTGGAATGTTTAACATCAGGCCTCATCTTGCCCTGCTGCATGTATAACAGTACATAATACTGATATATCCCCAAACTGTCAGTCCTTTACCCCCAGTAAATCTGCTCCCCCTCCTTCACACCTAGTCCTTACCCTGAAGAGGACCCAGCTCTTCTTGTCATTAAAGCCACATATATGGGCATTTGTTTGGGCATTCCTCTTAGCTTCTGTTTTACCCTAGCTGATCCATCACCCAGAGCCTCTGGATTCCTTATTATTCAGCAGTTTTATTTAAGTATGATTATCACACTATCTACCATGTTTTAAGTGTACTATTTAGTAAGTTTGAGTGTAGTCACAGAGTCATACAAGCATCACTCCCTCCCACCCCCACTCCAATTTTGTAACTGTTCCATCACCTTGGAAAGAAATCTCATAGCAGCCCCAGAGAACCATTAATCTGTGTTTTGGCTCTTTACATAGTTGTTTTCTTCTTTGGACAATTTGTATAAATAGAACCATGTAACATTTCTTTTTTTCCAGCTTTCATTCAGTGAGCATGTTGGATTTTCCCCCTATTTATTACAGTTTGTAGGATGTATCAGTACTTTTTTTTTTTGGCACTGCTGAGTAACCTCTGTTTGACAGTGCCAGCTTTTCCCCATTTGTCACCCATTTGGCTATTTCTGATCCTAAGAGTTATGAATAATGATGCTGTGACACTTGTCTTTGAGTGGATGTTTTTGTTTCTCTTGGTGGATGGTCCAGTTGAGTTGCTGGAGCATGGGGGTAAATCTTTTAAAGGAACTTACCTAAGTGATTTCTAAGAGGCTGTATTCGTTTATGTAGCCACCAGCAATATATGATGCTTTCAGTTTCTCTCAAGCCATACTTACACTTGATACACTTTTTTCTTTAGCAATTTTCTTGGTGTTGGTGTATTTTGTTTTGGGGCCACTCTTCATCTCTCTGGCCCAGTAGTTTCTTTTGATTATGGTCATTCTAGTGAGTGAGAGAAATAGCATCTCATTGGTTTTGATTTGTGTTTCCCCTAATGACCCAGGACATCGAGCTGCTTTTTATGCGCTTATTTTCCATTTATCCATTTTTCTTTGCCCATTTCTTCCCTTCCGTTCCCTTTGTTACAGTGACAGAGGTTGGGGACTCATACACTGGGGTGTAGAGTCATATGCTTGGCTGTGTACACACACTTTGCTTATGGTGCTTGCATCCTTTGTTGTGTTGTGCTGGAGATTATACACTTTTGTAGTGGGCCCAGGTTCTGCAGATGGTGATACCACTGGGTACTGGAGACCACACTGGTGACTTCATGCCTTGCAAGGCAGTGACTCTGCCATTGAGCCCAAGCCCCAGGCCCCTTCCTTCCTCATTTATAAATTGACATTTTTGTCTTTTTATTATTGAGCTACAAGAGTTCTTTATATAATCTAGATTCAAATCTATTATCAGATAGATGGTTTGCCAATATTTTCTCTCAGTGTGAGTTGTTTCTTCACTCTCGTTTTTTAAAAACTTTATTGATTTTTATTTATTTTTTTATTTACTTATTTTTTTTTTACACTCTCGTTTTTCTTCTTTTAAAAATTGAGACAGGTGGGGCGGAGCAATAGCCCAGCGGGTAGGGCATTTGTCTTGCACGCAGCCAGCTTGTGCCGGCCTGGGTTCGATCCCCAGCACCCCATATGGTCCCCTGAGCACCATCAGGAGTAATTCCTGAGTGCAGAGCCAGGAGTAACCCCTGAGCGTCGCCGGGTGTGACCCAAAAGAAAAAAAAATTGAGTCAGGCCAGGGATGTGGCTCACTAGTAGAGTACTTGCCTGACATGTGAGAGACCTCAGGTTGGATCCCCAGTACTAAAAAGACAAAACAAAATAAAAACCAACAATTGAGGTATAATCGTGTATTCACCCCTTTAAAATGCACCATTTGGTGGTTTTCAGTTTTTTCAAGAATTGGGCAATATGTCCACAGTGCAATTCCAGAATAATTTCATCACTCCCCAGAGAGTCCAAAAACCATTAGAGTCACTCCCCATCGTTGACTCCCTCCAGCCTTGGCACATGTTTATCTTCATTCTATCTCTGAGATTCACCTTATCTGCCTTTTTTGCTTTCTTGAAGAGTGTCTTTTGTAGCAAAAAGCAGAATTTTGATTCATTTCAGTTTGTCAATATTTTTCTTTTATCTTGTGCTTTTGGTTCTAGATTTAAAAAAAAATCATTGCCTGACAAGATCAAGATCACAAATGCTGTCTCCTAGATTTTCTTCTTGAAGTTTATAATTTCGCTTTTCCATTTAGGTATGCAGATGCTTCTGTGTTAATTTTTATATTCGTGTGAGGTAGAGAGCCACATACCACTTGTCGCGATAGGATAGCCAGTGATCATTGAAAAGAATGTTTGTTTGAATGTAAAGTGTGTCACTGGTACACACCACATAGTTGGACCTAAAATTTCTGTCTCTGTCTAGCATTATCTGCCTAAAATCCTTTGATCCAACCTCAGAAACATTTGACTTTGTTTCTTGTTTTCTGATAATACTCCTGTCTTAATCTTTACTTGGGTTCTTGGTTACTCTTAGGTGTTTTTTTAGCTTTTTTTTATAGTATGGATTTTATTCGGTCTTTCCAAAGCTGATCTCTCTACTAATATTCCACTTAGTTTACTTATTTCCAAGTAGACCTCTAAGTTTGTAGGCCATTCTGTAGAATGCCATGATGTTGCTCCTACATTTATTTTTATTTGTAGTTTATTAAGTGTTCAACAAATGTCTACTCAGTGACAGCTCTATTCCAGGCTCTCGAGGACAAATAAAATATTTGTAAGCTTTTGATGATCACTACCCTCAAATATAGTGACTGAAAGAAACAACCAGTTATTTAGATCAAGATCTGTCAGTTGACCAGTTGTACTGTGTTCAATGTGCAGTTGCTTTGACACTGGCTGGACTTTGAGACAGTCTCTTTGCTTCTGGGGTTGAGTTGGCCATCACCTAGGACAGGGATCAAAAATCTATGACGCTATTTTTTGGGGGTGTGTATGTGTGTGTGTGCGTGTGTGTGCATATATGTATATAAATATATAAAATCAATCATATATACATGTATGTATATATGATGAATTAATACACCAGTATATTGTAATTATATCATCAATAATCACATATATGCAGTTAGCCTATACCTGGCTGTTCTCAAGACTTATTCCTAGCTCTGTGCTTAGGGGTCATTCTTGGCAGTGGACTAATATGCATGGTATGTCTAACAGGATTGAACCCAAGTCAGCTGTGTGCAAGGCAAGTGCATTGCCTGCTGTACTATCTCTCCACAACCACGGTCTTTAGTTGTTTTTTTTTAATTTTTTATTATACCACCGTGAGACATACAATTACAAAGGTGTTCAAAATTGGTTATTAGTAATATGGTATTCCAGCACCCATCTCTCCACCAGTGCCCCCATTTCCACCACCAATGTACCCCACCCCTTCCCGCCCACCCGAAGGTAGCCCTGTTTCCTCTCCTTCTCTCTCTCTGTCTCTGCATCTCTCTCCCTCTTCTTTTACACATTGAACCACGGTCTTTAAATTTTTAAAAATTGTGAAGGGAAAGATCTAAGTAGGATTGATGATGTGATCATACCTGGGTCTCAAAGCCTATGTACTTTACTCTGTCTTATTCCAGAAAGAGCTTGCTGATTCTTGGTCAGACGAAGTGGCGGATTGGCTGGACAGTGGAAGTGTCTCATCATGTGGTTATTTAGATTCGCTACATGGTGGCAACAGGGTTTCAATAAGTTGCAGAAGCATGCAAGACTTTTGAGTATTAGATTTAGAACTAGCACATTTCTTTCCACTGTGTCCTGTTGGTAAAAGCTAGTGACAAAGTGAGTCAGAACTTAATGGGAGGATTTTTTGGTTGGAAGAGGTGAAAAATCCCATTTCAGTACGCCTGGATAAAAGGAGGCAAATGGTTACCATTTTTGTCAGCTACTGAAAGTACTGAAAAGACAGATCAGAAATTCCCTGCCCTTATAGAATGTATATTCTGATGATATCAGTAGAATTCCATGTTTTATTATGTCCCTCAACTAGTGCCTTTCATTGATTCATCTCGCCCCTGTTGCATGTTCCTGAATATTCTGATTTCTCTCATGTCTGTACTTTCAGTCATACTTTATAAATGTTCCTGGAATGAAAGAATGGAATGGCTTTCTTTTCCTCATTAGCTTGGTTGACTCCATTTTCCTTTGAATCCCATCACCTCTTGGAGTCATTTCCTGACTGAGTTCTCTGTATTTCATTTCCTTGTGGGCTTCTTCATGCCCTGCTCTTTCTGGTTTATGCGGAAGTGCCTTGAGTAATTTTACTGATATCATTAGTTTTGAATTTCCTCAGGAATGTGTTTGAAGATAAGTCTGGGTCTTGTTTATTGCTTTCGAGTTTCCAGTCAATAAATGGCTTGTGCTCTACCTACTGTGTGGAGAATATCAGTGACGTTCTAGAAGTGAGCGAAAGAGACAGGTAAGGTTCTTGCTTTCATAACAGTAAGCAGTGCTTTTATTAATACTGCTTCTTAGCAAGATTAGTGTATAGGTTTTGTTTCATCATTATGGCCCAAAACCATTGCTCATTTGTAAGCCTTCTCTTTTTATGTTTTATTCTTGGGAAATGTAGCTTTATTGCATTAACTGCATCACTTTTCATTTGACTTTTTTAGTTGCATATTTAGTTCTGCAATATGTGTTTTGAAAGCTAAGCTTATTAAATTTTTATGTTGAAATTCAGTACTGTTTTATTTGGTAGTTCATTCTCATTTTGGTTATTCACTTTTTTTAATCCTTGCTCTATAAGTACATATGTCTTAAGCATTTGAGAAGACAGGGTTGAGTGCCTAAATTCTTTTTCTGGAAGGAAAATTAGATTTTCGTGTTTACTGTACTGCCAAATATATAACAGGCACTTAATAAGCATTTTTTTTTTCATGGTAATAGCCTCTTTGGTTTTCTGTTTCATTGACTTACACCCAGGATGATTATTCTTGACTGACTTTTAAATGGCTCGACAAATTTTTGACCTTCACCTATAGTAATTATAATTACTTTTTCATTGTGATTTACAATGACGCCTACTTTCCCCCTCCCCATTGACTCTTTAAAAATAATAATGTCTGAAATTGGAAGTTTCTCATTTTCACAATTGCCAACCTATTTGAAGCATTTGGAAAATGTGCATATGAATTTTATAAATTGATGCCTGTGGATGTGAAATTTATAGAAGTAATTTATTACCTTGAAAATAACTAGTAGCACAGTTCTTAGCATGTTATTAGATGGTAATAACATTTATTCTTTCATTCTTGGCTTATTCATTCATCCACTTAATAAACATTTGACTGCTTAATAGAAGCTAATTACTGTTCAAGGAGGGAGACTTTTATTTTATATTTAGATCTTTAGCATCTGAAGCGTATTCCAGAAATCTAAAATACTGATATTTAAGAACCGAAAACTGGGAAGACTGGTCCTTCGTAGGAAGTTTGGCACAATGTGGGAAGGGCTGTTAGATCAAAAAAGGGACCACTATGACAATGATAGGGGGAAGTGGTCACTCTGGACAGGAACTAGGTACTAAAAGGAGGTAAAGTAATATGAATGATACCCTTTTGATAACAGTATTGCAGACCACAGTGCCTCAAAAGAAAAAATGAAAAGTTTCCACCATAGAGGCAGGCTCTGGGAAGTGAACACTGGTGAAGGGGTGGGTGTTTGAACAAAACACGACTGAAACACAATCATGAATAACTTTGTAACTTTGTATCTCACAGTGGTTCAATAAATTAAAAATAATCAAATACTGACATTCATCAGGGAGTAAAGTGGGAGAAGAAAAGGTGTCTTGAATGTGGGTCAGTGGATGAGCACCTGTCTTGTGTGTCGAGCCTGCAGATTTGATCTCCAACCCGCTATGCCACAAACTGGCATATTGCAGCAATACACAAATGGGTCAGTAAAGGTCTTGGTAGAATATCAAACTTTTCTGGCAACTCACTGGACCATTCTGTAAAATGTAATAAATGATATTTTTATATCTTACATTGACATCTTAAGTATTTTCCACCTTTCATAAATGAAGGTTTTTTTTATCATTTTATGAAGGGTTATCATTTATGAAGGGTTTTTTAAGGAAATGTTAAAGCACCTGGTTATCACTGTGCATGGTTCCAGTGTCTTGATGCTATGAGTTTGTGTGTATTAAATTGTTTGAAACAAACATAAAGCAATTATTGATGAATTGGAGGTGTTTAAAGAATATGCCTCCCGCAAGGCAAGCCTGGCAAGCTGCTCGTGTTGTATTTGACATGCCAAATGCCAGTAACAATTATATTAGGTCATTCCCATGACCTAATATAATGGTTTGAGGCTCTTTATGTTCCTGTAGCAAGCCGATGCCCTTTGCTCTACTGGCATGAGACAGGACATATGGAGATATTACTGGTGCCCGCTCTAGCAAATAGATGATTAACGGGAAGATCGTGATCGTGATCGTGATCGTGAAACAAACATACATACTGACATGTGTATCTTATGGAAACTCTGTTAGATGAATTTGTTCATATTTGAACAGTTTAAGATGATGGATAATTGTTAAAATTCTTATAATACCTTATTTTGGGGGCTCAGAGAGATAGTACAGTGGGCAGGGTGCTGGCCTTGCATACATTCAATCTGGGTTCAATCTTCGGCACCCCAGATGGTTCTATGAGTCTAGCCAGGAGTGATCTCTAAGCACAGAGCCAGGAATCATTCTTGAGCACAGCCGGGTTTGGTCTCCAAACCAAACCAAACCAAACCAAACCAAACCAAACCAAACCAAACCAAACCAAACCAAACCAAACCAAACCAAACCAAACCAAACCAAACCAAACCAAACCAAACCAAACCAAACCAAACCAAACCAAACCAAACCAAACCAAACCAAACCAAACCAAACCAAACCAAACCAAACCAAACCAAACCAAACCAAACCAAACCAAACCAAACCAAACCAAACCAAACCAAACCAAACCAAACCAAACCAAACCAAACCAAACCAAACCAAACCAAACCAAACCAAACCAAACCAAACCAACAACAAAACACCCCTTGTTTTGATAGAAGATTTAGAGGTTATCATTAAATTAGCAAAAACCAGTTATTCTTTTGTAATTTTTCCCCAGATCTATTGTATTGTGTAAGACATTGCTTTCTAAGTTATATTTTGTTATGTGTGGAAGACCAAATTGAGATAAGAAGATATTAGTGATTATTAAAAACAAAAGTTGTCAAGCTTGCTCTACAAGCCCATGTTTTCCCTTGAACGTGAATCTCGCTCAGCTTATCTCTGTATCTTTGCTTGCTTTCTGTATTTTTTTCTACACTGGAGTAACCTTTGTTCTCTTTTGAATAAATTTTTTCCTCTCCATCTTTACTCTCACCTCTTTCTAAGCAAGTTTTGTTCAATAATAACTATATTATGTCATTGCAGCAATACAAAAATGAGCCAATAAGGTCTTGGTGGAATATTAAATTTTGTCATTAGAAAACATAACCAAAAGGAGAAGCTTTCAGGGGCTAGAGAAATAATCCAGCAAGTAGGTCATTTGCTTTGTATACGATTGACTTGGGTTTGATCCCCGGCACCCGTATGGTTCCCTGAACACCACCAGGGGTGATCCCTGAGTGCAGAGTCTGGAGTAAGCCCTGAGAACTGATAGGTGTGCCCCCCCTCAAAAAAAGCTTCCCCTTCTCTCCCTCTACCTAAAACTCAGTAAACCAGAGATACAGAAACTTTCTCAAATGGCCAGTTGGTTTACAAGATGTTATACAGCAGCTCTTAAATTTGCAAGTCTAAGTGACTTTCATTGTTTTTATTTGTATCTGCCTGGTTGATTAATATGTCTGCCAAAACGGAAGTCCATGTGATCAAGGGGATTGAACGGGGGCTGATGCCATGCAAGACAAGCACATTAATCCCTGTATTATATCTCTGGCCCCTGAATACCATATTAATAGAAAAGTTTTCAAATAAGAATAAAACAAGGATCAGATGGAAACTTGTTTTACATATGTGGAGCCCTGTTTTCAATCACTGGGACTGGAAGAAAAAAATGAAATGAATACTGTGCCTTTTATTTGAAGGTTGTTTTTAATGAAGTAATTAATTAAAAAGCTACAAATCTGAAAACCTAACTTGGTTTTCCGCCCACTTCTTTGCTTATCCTAGCCGACTTATTATTGTTTAATAATAGCATTATTTAAATTTTAATATTCCCTCATTTTAGTCTTTTTTCTTTACTACATCCTTCTAAAAGCTCAGAAACTTGTCATCTGTTAATAAATTAATGTTCAATGTAAAGTTGAAATTAGGGCATGCACATGTTATTTTTAACATGTTTTTAAATTGCTATTTCCATCATTCTTAACTAATTAATTATCTTGGTTCTTGTAAAACCTTTTCTCCTTTTTTTTTCTTTCATGGTATTGTCTGTCATCCTAACTTTGTCTATAGGTCTGCATCCTTTAGATATTAGAATGACAAAAGAAGATAGAGCTTAAGTAAGTTTGCTTGGATTTTCATTCACTATTTTACTATATTTGATTCTTTTATTTTTGGCTGGGTGACAACATACCCGGCAGTGCTCAAGGCTTACTCCTGGCTCTGTGCTCAAGGTTCACTCCTGGAGGAACTCAGGAGACCATACGGGTCAGATCCTAGCCGGCTACATGAAAGGCAAGCAACTTGCCCGTTGTAATATTGCTCTAGCCCCTATTTTTACTATTTTACTTGAGGTTTCCCAAGCAGTGCTCAGGGGATCCTCAGGTCACTCCAGGTCATTCAGCTCAACCATGCAGGCCTGAAGGTTCAATATTGGGGCCTTGTGCTGTAATACTGCTCAGGCTCAGGGAAACTGCAGGGTTGGCGGTAGAGAGTGGGGATGGATTCAGGGTCAGGAATTGTGCCTGGGGCCTGGAAGTACATACAGGTCAAGGATGCACTTGTTCCTTTGAACTGTCGATTTTTTTTAAGTTTTTTCTATTTTTTATTTTTTACAATTACAAAGATATACAATTAAAAAGTTCATATTTGGGTTTTGGTCATACAGTGTTCCAGCACCCATCCCGCCACCAGTGCCCATCTCCCACCACCAACGTCCCCGGTTCCCTCCCCCTCCCCCAGCCCGCCTCCATGGCAGGTTCTTTATTTCTTTCCCTTTCTCTCTCTTTCTCTTTTCCTTCCCTTCCAGACTATGGATTACAGAACATACATTAAAGGGTTGTCATGTGTATCTTTTTGCCTCTATTTAATGCTCAGTTCTAGTGAACTGTCTCTATAGTCCTTTTCTCCCTCTGCCTAAACCTCAAAATATATAGTCCCACTTACTATTAAATTGTGCCTGCCATTGGCACAAGTATTTGTGCTCCTGACCTTTTTAATATATTGCATCTTGCGTTAAACTACATATATTAGTTAATCTTTCAGACTCAAAAGCATAAAATTAATTTTTCCCTCTTTTAGAGTGTTTGGAGGCCTAAAGTTAATAATTAGGAAGCTCTGAGACTTGTCTCCTTTATTCTCTATTTGCACTAAAAACTTAAATAATTTTCCCTTTGTTTTTGTTCTCCTTCTGCAGTGTATTCCCTGGCCCACTTACTGGCCTCTTATTAGCACCCCCACCTCTTAGTTTTCAGTTTTTTGGTTACACCCTGCGGTGCTCAGGGCTTACTGCTTACTCCTCACTCTGTTCTTGGAAATTCTTCTGGCAGTGCTCTGGGGACCATCTGGGATGCCAGGGATGGAACCCAGGTTGGAAGTGCCTTGCCTGCTGTACTATGTCTACACCCCGTCCATTAAATAAAAGCAATAATCTTGTCTATCTCTCTAGCCCCTTCTCTTGTCACTCCTTGTCTATTAGCCCCAAGTGTACTGAATTACTTTGCATTCCTGAGACAAGTGTTTTGCCTTTCCTCTGTGGCTTTGCACATCCTGTTCCCTCTGCTTGCAGCTTTCTCCTATCTTAGCTCCTTCCCTTTCTTCCGCCCCCACACACACACACACCAACTCCTTTAAGCCTTTCAGAGGTCACAGTCTGGAGTTGTGACGCCTCTGTGTTTTGCCTCCAATGTAAGCCTCTAAGACGACTGGATTCTATTGTTGACCACCTCACTTGACTGTGAAAGCCTTGAGAGCACAGATGGATTTTCGGACCGCTCCCTGTGTCTCCATGCTCTCTGCACAGAACACTCACATGTTGGAATGCAAAGAGGAAAGGAAACGAAAGCCCGAGTGTCTCTTATATGCCAGAGAATGTGCATAACTGTTTCAGATCAAATTCAGTAAATTCAGTTGCTACTGTAATTTTGCAAGAACATGTTATTATTTGCCTTTCATGTTCATAAAATTAAAGTTAGTTTGCCAAGTGATACAGTTATTAAGTGTTGGAGCCAGGATTGGAATTCAGGCCTAGTTTGCCTCCAAAGTTTGATTCTTTTTATCAGGCAATTTATTCTATCATATAAAAGTGATGTGTGATCATGAATGATAATATACCATCAAGAACGTGAACTGAGGCATTAGATCTCTGTGGGTTTGAATTCTAGTTAGTCAGATACCCAACTGGCAAATTTTATGATTTCTCCAAACCAGTTTTTCCTTCGTAAAATAAAAAGTGCCAGTGACATTGCCATCAGAATAAAATACCATGTAAATATGATTTTTAGATGATGTCTTCTCAGATACAACTATACATAGATACAAATACAAGAAAGACTGACAAAAAGCTTTAAAAAAGGTTGTAAATGGATTCACATAAGAGAAAACCTGGAGCTAGTTGCCAGTGATTTAGGTTTCTTTCTCATCATTGCAGGGAATCTGTGAAGTCTCTGGTATTATGTCAGATGCTGGGAAAAGTGAGAAGGCACGAACTACAATCAGAGCTTCACTACTCTTCTAACTATATATAGTCTCTTGCAAGCTGTGAGAGAAACTGGCAAGTGGGGATTGCTGTGCTAAGACCAACACTCATTTTTCCTTAAGGGTTGAGCGCATTGCTCCCTCGGATACAAAACTGTAGAAGTAAGATCCGTAGTAGTTGTGGCATTAATGATGATGGTGACAGTGGGGCTCTGTGGTGACAAAAGCATCACAGATCATTGCAGGTGCCTGTATCCCTTCATTAGTCTGAAGCATTTGTCAAGTGAAGGTTGTCGATTATTTGCATTGAAATTACAGAATGACTGAGCCAATCTATTGAGGTTATTTTATCGTTTAAATGTTGACATTTGCAAAATTGACATTTCAGTCATTTTCCTATCTCTTTAACTCCTAAGAATGATAACCAAAAATTGTTACCACTTCAGATTACCCCACCTGACCCCCAACTAATGCACTAGATGATGAAGTTTCTAGATGATCCAGTTTCACTACAACTCTGAGGGAGCGACAGCAATGCCTGATGACATTGTTAGAGTCCAAATATTTAAGGGTTGCTTCCTCTCTCCCTCCCTCCCTCCCTCCCTCCCTCCCTCCCTCCCTCCCTCCTTCCTTCCTTCCTCCCTCCCTCCCTCCCTCCCTCCCTCTCGTCCTTCCCTCCCTTCCTTTCTTCTTTCTTCCCTCCCTCCCTCCCTTCCTCCCACCCACCTTTCCTCCCTCCCTCCTCTGCTCCTACTATTTTTTTGGAATGAATTAAAGCTTCAGTACCAACTGACCAAAGTTGATTTGTTTTTGTTTTTGCTTTTTTGTTTTTTGGATCACACCCAGTGATGATCAGGGGTTACTCCTAGCTCTGCACTCAGGAATTATTCCTGGTAGTGCTCGGGCCCTGTGATTGAACTCAGGTCGACTGTGTGCAAGGCAAATGCCCTACCTGCTGTGCTATGGCTCCAGCCCCATAGTGATTTTTAAGCTACTACTTCTACAGTAGCTCACTCAGGAGACTTGCTCTGACACCCTCATCAGACTTACTGAGAACAACGGAATCTTTCTTGGTTCTGCCACCAACCACCCAGTTCCCTGTTCTTAGAATCTTCCACAGTTATTAGCCCTTCCTCCTGCTAACCCTGTTGGTTTTGTGACTGATTGAGAGAGAAGAGGGAAGGTGAACTATGAAGCTTTTGTAGCTTGTAACTGATTGAGAGGATATATTACTTAAAAGCTCATTTGGGTGCTGGATGGAATTTGCTATTGAAATAGTGTATGAAGGATGCTTGGGGTCTGTACTGTTTACCAGTTCTGTAGTACAATTATGTGTTTGCTTTGGAAGTGTAATTACATTTTTGCATAAGATGGGGAAATATTTGATCATTTCCAATCAATTTGGAAGCAAACATTTGCAAGAGAATTTAATGGACTGAATGCTCAGTGTTTGGGTTTCATCTTTCCATACCTTGCTGTAGGAGGCGGAACTAGCATATCATTCCAAAGTTAAAATGCGGGAGAGAAGTGGAAAGAATAGATAATTTATTGACTGGTTAATTAGTCCCTCCATGGTAGACCGAAAATGCACAGAAATAACATAAGTGTTTTGAGTCCTGGCTGCTTTTTTGTTTTGTTTTAATGTGTTTCTTTCTTGTTTTATGTCCTTTCCTGTGGTTCCTTCATGCATTGTTAAGATATCATTTTTGAAACTTTGGTTATTTTCTCATTAGGTTTCCACTTAAGACGAAATCAACAAGATCTATATAAAGAGTAATATCGGTTTATTGAACAACTATTATTTACAAGAGTTTCATTCTTTGACTCAATTATATTCTACAAATTGATGTTAATGATAGATTTTCTAGAATTTAAATGAATTGGAGTTTTTCAGTGATGCAGTAGCCATTGATAATTTAATAGGATAAAAACCAAATATAACGATGATTATCTTGTTCAACTTCCAAATATTGAGAGCATTGTACTTTATTGTGAAAACTTTTAGGAACTGTTTTGTAGTAGAAGAAGAAAAGGCACAAGATAAGTTGACAAGCAGATGTTGTCTGACTAAAGTACCCAGCTGTATACTAACAAAATGAACCTCATGCCGATTAGTTAACAATTTTTTGGCAGTCGCAGACATATGTAAAACAGTAAACACAGCATGGGGAAATAAAAAAAATTAAAAGCATTCTGAGCTCAAAACATTTACAGTGTCTAGTTTACCATCTGTGTTACCTAAAAGTTGATTTTATTGTGGAGAATTCATACCAAAGTGACTTCCAAAAAATAAAATTGGTTAACCCCTTCAAGTTTTCCTTCTCAAATATTGGCATTGCATGTCTTGGCAATTTGACTTAGTGAAAATTTTATTTCAGGAAAAAAATTCTACTTAGTGTAGAGATATTGAAATCGTTTTGTATTTCTACTTTGTTATGTAGCAGATTTAGTTTGGTTTTGTCTTGTTCATAGTGTGAATTCTTTCAGTTTGAATCTATTCGTTACATTTTTCCTACTAAAATGCTTCTTTGTCCAATTTAACTGCAAGTATGGTGCTATTGATTCTTATGAAGGAAGGGGCAGGAATTTTTCACCCTAAAAGTCTTTCTGTTTTGTTTTTTTGTAGTGCTGGGACTCAACCCCAGGGCCTCACACATGCCAGACCTGTGCACTACAGATGAATCACATCCCGTCAGTCTTTACTCTCTTATTGAATAGATAATAGCATTTATTATTTTTGTTTGTTCTGGAGTCACACCTGTGGTGCTTAAGGGTTATTCCTGGCCCTACACTCTGAAATCATTCTCAGTGTGCTGGGGGACCCCATGGGGTGTGTGGGTGCTAGGGATTGAACCTGGATGCACAAGGCAAGTGCCCTAACTGCTATCCTATCTCTCTGGCCCCACTAGATAATAACATTTTGAGGATGATTCATTTAGGCCAAAATTTACTCTTCAGGTGGGCCAAATATGGAAAATTTCATACAAGTTTCTATGAGCTCCATTAATTCTTTGTGATTAGTTACTTTATTTTTTGTTTATCAGTTTCCCTCAGAATTTAGATATGTTGCTTAGATTTAAGAAAATCTAAGAACATGAAATTTTTCTTAAAGATGCCATAAAATAGCTTAAAATCTTATAGAAATCAGGGGCAATATAATTTGTCTGATAATGAAAAGTATAACTAGGGGCTGGAGCACAGTGGGTAGGGCATTTGCCTTGCACAAGGCCGACCCGAGTTCAATCCCCGGCATCCCATATGGTCTCCCGAGCACTGCCAGGAGTAATTCCTGAGCAAAGTGCCAGGAGTAACCCTTGAGCATCACTGGGTGTGACCCAAAAAGCAAATAAATAAATAAGTGTAACTAAGCATTAATAGGGGACTGACTAAATGAGATTACACAAAAATTGATGGGTTTGGGACTTACTGTTACTATATTTGCAAACTGCTATAAGGTGAAAATATCTTTACTCTGATTAAAAAACTAAATGAAGTCAAGTTCTTATAATGTTACAGATTTGGAAAGAAGTTCATTTCAGATTTCTTTATATGTAGCTTATTTAAAATTTGGTTTAAAATTCTTCTGAAGGATTTTATTTTATTTCATTTTTAGAGGGTTTGGAATCACACCTAGTAGTGCTGAGGGCTCCACTCTCACTCTGTGCTCAAGGGTCTCTTCTATTGGTGTTCAAGATACCATGTGCAGTGCTGGGGATTGGCCACATCAAAGGCAAGAACCTTAAAGCTCTTATTTTCTCCAGCCTGTATTTTTATGGTTGGGGGTGGGTCACACCCTGCAATGCTCAGGGGTTACTCCTGGCTTTGCATTCAGGAATTACTCCCAGTGGTGTTTGGGCAACTATATGGGATGTTAGGGATCAAACCTGGGTCAACCACATGGAAGGCAAATGCCCTACCCGCTGTGCTATTGCTCCGGTCCCCAGCCCGTATTTTTAAACTAAGGCCTGATATTCTGAGAACCTTGACAGCATATAGTATTGCTGTCTGAAAAATTTAACCTGTTGACTGGCCTTATTTTTGCCTATTTATATTTGCTTTTGATTGCCTTTGAAAGTGTTTTATGTACAGAATGAAGTTGTGTCTACTTTGGTGAGAATGGGAGCCCCTTTGTTTTACTTGAGCACAGGTAGGGAAATACAGAGAGCAACCACATGCCATTTCCCAAATGGGCACTGGTGGAGGGATGGGTGCTGGAACACTGTATGACCAAAACCCAAATATGAACATCTTTGTAATTGTATATCTCACGGTGGTATACTAAAATATTTAAAAAAGAAGTCAGTTAGAAAAGAAAAGGAGAAAAGTGAGAGGAAAAGTAATTATTGGTGTTCAGAAATTTTCTACAAAGCTTTCTAGACACTATTAATTCATAAGTATCCTTGTGAACTGAGGTCTGACAGGATTATGGAAAGGAGCTTCTTAAAGTAGTAGTTGTGTTTAATTATATTCATTTCTCTAAAGGAAGAAAACATAAGTATATGCAACATTTTAGGAATCATAGTTACTTGATTTAAAATATAAGTACAAATTATGACAAAAAACATTTACATGTTTCAGAGCTATAGTCTCATTGGTGAAAGAATCAGTCATCTAACATGGAACGTGTTGGAGTTTTGATAAAATTTTGTGGTTTACTTATTTAAAAATTTTACATTGAGATTCTATGGTTCATAAGTACTATTAATAATAGTCTCTCATGCACATAATTCCAACGCTTCACTCATCACCAGTATACCTATCGTCCTCCCCCAAGGATTTTTAAATTTTATTATACCACTGTGAGATATTCAGTTATCAAGATGTTCATGATTGAATTTCAGTTATACAGTGCTCCAGCACCCATCCCTCCACCCGTGCACATCTCCCACCACCAATGTCCCAGATTCCCTCCTCCCTCCCCCAGCCTGCCTCTATAGCAAGCACTTTTCCTCCTCCTCCTCCTCCTCCTCCTCCTCTCTCTCTCTCTCTCTCTCTCTCTCTCTCTTTCTCTCTCTCCCTTCTCTTGCTTATTGTGACTTACCATACATAAGTTAGGGGTTATTATGTATATCCTAAGGATTATTTTTATAGTAGAATATGCTTTATTACTTAAAGTTCATTCTTTAATTACATTCTACAATTTAGAAGTTTGAAACATAAGAGAGATTTATATAGAGAGCGAGCTCAAGTAAATCTGAACAAGTAGAGAGAGGGTGGTTAGAGTCTAAGTAGCGCCATTTAGCTCTCAGGAAGACTATCTGTCCTTTTCAAGCAGAAGTGTTGGATACAGTTAACACTAAAATATAACCACAAATGATGCTAAAACACTCATCCTACACAAATAAGCATGGAGATAAAAATATACTTATATAATATATACGTTCTTTAATATTATATTGGTCCACTGAGTATACATATTTTAACAAAAGATAATAAGCTATTTAAACATACATAAGATTAGGGTGTACTTATTACACCAAGGATTATTTTTAAGGAAGAGTTTTAATAATATCTGTTACAGGGCCAGAGTGATAATACAATGGAAGGGTGGTTGTATTGCATGGAACTGACCCAGGTTTGATCCCCAGCATCCCATATGTTTTCCCGAGCACCACCAGGAGTAATTCCTGAGTGGAGCGGCAGGAGTAAGCCCTGAACATCACTGGGTGTAACCCTAAAACACCCCACCCCAATAATATCTGTTGAGAACACATTTTCTAGTTTTCCCTGTTAGATTAAGTTCACTGTATCACTGTATCACTGTCTTCCCATTCATCATCGATTTGCTCAAGCGGGCACCAGTAACATCTCCATATGTCCTGTCTCATGCAAGTAGAGCCCAAGGGCACCTGCTTGCTCCAGGAACATAAAGAGCCTCAAACCATTCCATCAGGTCTTGGGAATCACTTCAGTTGATCACTTGAATCCCGTTATTCATCGATTTGCTCGAGCGGGCACCAGTAACATTTCCATTGGACCCTATCATGTGCCAGTGTAGCCCAATGGCATCTGGTTGATTCAGGAATATGAAGAGCCTCAAACCGTTCCTTCAGGGTCTTGACAAGGAAGTCTGACCATCTTGTAGGTGGGCGGTCACGTGATCTTTTGACATCCCGTGGAATTCAGTCAGTAATGGCTCTAGTCCAGCGGTTGTCTCCAAATCACATTACATGTCCAGCCCATCTGATTTTCGATGCCTTGGCAAACGAGACAGCGTCCCTGATTCTGGAATCGCGATGGAGGTCAGAACTCCGGATTCCTTCTCTCACTTGAGTGAGGCATGATATTCCAAGCATAGCTCTTTCGATTCCTCTCTGGGAGACCCGAATAGCATTCTCATCTTGCTTTCCTAGGGCCCAGGTCTCTGAGGCGTATGTTAATGCAGGGAGAACGGTGGAGTCAAAGAGATGTGCCCGTAGCCGGAGGTTCTTTGTTCTTTTAGCTATTTCTTCGATGCCTTTGAAGGCATTCCATGCCGCTCTCTTCCTCCTGCGCAGCTCAGGTTTTAGGTCGTTCATCATGTTGATTTCTCGACCTAGGTACACATAACTGCTGCATTCAGAGATGTTTGTTCCATTGAGAGTGAATGGGGCCTCTGGAACTAGTTCATTCTTCATAAACATGGTTTTCTTTAGATTCAGCTGTAGACCTATCTTTCCACATTCTCGGTCGAAGTCAGCCAGCATTTGTGCCACTTGGCTAATGTTTGGTGTTATTAGAACGATGTCATCAGCGAAGCGGAGGTGGTGTAGTTGCCGACCACCTATCTTCACTCCCATTCCTTCCCATTCTAATTCTCGCATGATGTTCTCGAGGGTGGCGCTGAAGAGTTTTGGTGAAATGGTATCACCCTGTCGAACCCCTCTTTTGACATTAATGATCACTTCTTTGTAGAATGGTGAGATCCTGGTGTTGAATCCATAATACAGCTCACGAAGGATCTTGATGTATTGGGTTTGAACACCCTGTTTGGCTAGGGCTTCGATGACTGCTTCAGTCTCCACAGAATCAAAGGCCCTACAAACCTCGATGAGCTTGGTTACTGTGTGGATATGGTCGATTGCGCTGAATCCTTTCCGGAAGCCTGCTTGCTCGCATGGTTGTCCTTCATCTAATGTTCTGCTAATCCTGTTCAGGATGACTCATGTAAACAGCTTGTAGATGACGGACAACAGGCAGATGGGGCGATAGTTGCCGATGTCGTGAATGTCTCCCTTCTTGAACAGTAGAACTGTCCTGATGGTTTTCCATTGGGAGGGCACCTTGCATTCGGACAGGTAGCGTGTGAAGAGCTGAGCTAGTGTATTGATGAGTACCAATGGCAGATTCTTCAGGTGTTCGGGTCTGACTTTGTCTGGGCCTGGTGCTGTTCCCTTCTTTACCGACGAGATGGCATGTCGGATTTCAGAAGGGAGAACGTTGGGAATGACATATCCATCCTGTGGAATTTGGTATATGGGCAGGTGGATGTGGCTATCAAAGAGATTTGAGTAGAAGTCCTGGATAATCTTCTCCATTGCCTTCTGGAAGATGTGATAGATCCATCAGGGCGTCGGAGGGCAGTCATCTTGGTCTTATAGTTGGTGAAGGACAGGCGGGCGGTGCAAATGCTTTTCCCGGCTTCTGCTGCATCTTCCAGTATTTCAGGTTTTGGGAATGAGGTCTATAATTGTTACTGGTATTTGGCATATCAAATATGACACAGGTAGCTTGCCAGGCTCTGCCGCGGGTTAAATCATCTTAAGTTTTACTACAGATATCTCATTTTGCCATTATCTTCATGATGATGGTAGAAGGAGGTTTTATATATAAGAATTCAGAGTTTCACTAAGCAGATGAAGAATACCAAGCATTTAACCTATCAATGAGTTCATACTGTGTATGTCAGTGGATGGTGTGACTTTCTCCTCACTGGGGAAGGGGGGTTCTTCATTTCCTAACCTAGAAAAGGGTCAGCTATTACAATGAGCTCTAAATTCGATATGTAGAAGAGAATAATAGATTAAAATTTATTTGAAATCCAAAAGCATAGTATTTAAGACCTTTCATAACTAGAAACTTTGGAGCCATAATATTTTATTTAATTTGCCTGCATAAATCTGTTTTAGTTTTTGGCGGGGAGAGATTTAGGCCACACCCATCTGTCCTCATGGCTTATGCTTGGCTCTCTGCTCAGGGACCACTCCTGGTGGTGCTTGGGGACCATATGCTGTGCCAGGTTGGAAACACGCAGTGCAAGCTCCTTCCTTGTTTGCTGACTTACTTACCTCCTTTTATGAATCTTTTTTTTTTTTTTTACTATTTATTCTCTGTACTTAGAAACTCTGTGTGTAGGCCTCATGTTGAAGTAGTTGACTAATGTCCTCCCTTATCCCCATTGATAGTACTCTCATTTTCTGTGACGGTTAGTGGGACTATGCTTCACCTTATCCTGCATAACAGACACTGTGCTAAGTGCTTTAGGTGCACTCTTTCCTAATCCTGCCCTTTTGGCAACCCTTTGTTATGTCGGCATTGTGATCATTTCCATTTTATCCAGGCAATAGAAGCCTCTGGAGCAGAGATGAAATCATTGCCCAATATACAGAGAGAAAATGACCTAGCAGTGCTTTCAAAGCCTGTGCAAGCCTGAACCCCGAGGTGTAGTTCATTCCTGTCTATGCAGTGACCAATACCATGTTGATTCTACCTCCTAAGAAAGACTTGAGCATCTGTGCTAATCTGTCTTTCCCCTAATATTACATAATATGTTTTTGTTTTTTTTTGGGCCGCACCGGAGGTGCTCAGGGATCACTCCTGGTGGGGCTTGATGTACCCCTTACTGTGCTGGGTTGGTCTTGAACTGGGGTCCATTGAATGAAATGCAGGCACATTAACTCCATACTGTCTCTCCAGCCTGTAATTTAGATGATCAGCCTCATCACGTCCATTGTACCCCTCTCCCAACTCTTGTCCATGTTTTTCTAACAAAGAAGATTGTTTCAGATAATGGTTTCCTCATAACTTCTGGGTTGAAATGTAAGGTCCTCAATATTATAATCTGTCTTCATTTCCTATTGCCTGTTTACAAACGTCATGCATTCTATTCTAAATTCTTTGAGTAAGGAGATGAATATCTTTGTGTTCTTCAGAATATTGTGGGTATCACCACTCAGTGAATAGCTATTGACTTAATGAGGTAGATCTATTAAGGTTCTTAGCTTGGCAATTCAGTATAAAGTTATTTTAGTGTATTAAAAAATTTATACATTTTTGTTTTAATGTAGTAATAATTTATATAGTCTGCTAGCAATACTAAATTGAGTGGAAGTTTTAGCTTTTGCATGCAGTTGTTCTGAATTCCTGAAAACTTTTCCTTTTAAAATAATTTTAAATCTCAAGTCTTAATGAACACATTGAAACATGATCAGAATTATTGGCTTCCTTTATAGAAAACAATTTGCAGATCAGAAAATAGGAATAGAACTACCATGCAACCTCAGCAAAAAAACTCGGCATCTATGTCCCAAACACAAAAACACTCATTTGAAAGGATATATACACCCTTATGTTCACCACTGCACTTTTTCAGTAGCCAAGATGAAAACAACCCAAGAGCCCAGCTATGGATGAATGAATCAAGAAGTTGTGCTATATATACACAAGAATATATACAGAATAGTCTGTAGCTCTAAGAAAGAACAAAATCATACACTTAGCAGCCACATGGATGCAGTTAGAGGCCATCATGCTAGTGAAGTCAGTCAGAAGGAGAGGGATAGGCAGTAATACCCCTCATACGTGGGGCTTAAAGACACATGGAAAGGAACAAGGCTCAAGGACAACCTAATGGGAGAATTGATCCACACATTTGAGTTGATGGGGGAGAGCCAGAGAGGGAGAAGTGTTAGGGTCCTTGGAAGAGGGAGTGAGTACACTGGTAGTTGAGTGGCTGCGGTGATGGAATTGTGTGCATGAGAAACCATTATTAAAAAGCATCTTACTGGAAACAACCTAAATGCCCAAGAACAGAGGACTGGCTAAAGAAACTGTGGTTCATCTACATTATGGAATACTATGCGGCTGTCAGAAAAGATGAAATTATGAAATTTACCTGCAAATGGATGGACATGGAGTCTATCATGCTGAGAGAAATTAGTCAGAAGGAAAAGGACAGATATAGAATGGCTGCATTCATTAATAGGATATAAATAGATACCAGTGTTTTACTAAATATGGGAAATGGTAATGGCAGATTAAAACTCACCACTGAATATACACAAAGAGACTTAAGTGATAAACTCTAAATATCTGCAGGGCTAGCCACAATGTGTAAAATAAGAGGGAGAGAGATGCAGAGACAGAGAGAGATAGAGAGAGAAAGAGAGGAAACTGGGGTACCTGCTATTAAGGCGGCCTGGGGGGTGGGAAGGGGAGGGGTACATTGGTGGTGGAAATGGGGCACTGGTGGAGGGATGGGTGCTGGAATACTGTATTACCAAGAACGAATTATGAACACCTTTGTAATTGTATGTTTCACGGTGGTATAATAAAAAAAATTAAAAAAAAATAAAAGCATCTTAAAATTCACACAGAAACTCAATAAAAAAATCTCAATGGAAAATAAAATCTCAATAAAACAATCTAAATAAAAACTATTGATTGTAAGTTTTAATATTTTTGACAAAAATGTTTATGTCATAAAAATTTTTTAAAAACCTACATTATTTTATTCATCTAGCACAAATACAGGTTTTTTTTTTCAAAAA
This sequence comes from Cryptotis parvus, assembly GCA_021461705.1. Classification (NCBI taxonomy): domain Eukaryota; kingdom Metazoa; phylum Chordata; class Mammalia; order Eulipotyphla; family Soricidae; genus Cryptotis; species Cryptotis parvus. The sequence goes on along the minus strand of JAJIBD010031200.1, from coordinate 71,483 downwards.
AAAAAAATGTAGAGATGGGTAAGGTTTTATGATAGAAAAAACATTTGAAAAATTTTTTTTTTTTTTTTTTGCTTTTTGGGTCACATCCGGCAATGCTCAGGGGTTTCTCCTGCCTCTGCACTCAGGAATTACTTCTGGCGGTGCTCCGGGGACCATATGGGATGCCGGTGATTGGTGATCAAACTTGGTCAGCATGGGCCGGCCGCATGCAAGGCAAATGCCCTACCCTCTGGGCTGTCGCCCGGCCCCAGAAGGAGAACATAGTTTTTTGTTTGTTTGTTTGTTTGTTTTTGGGTCACACCCGCAATGCTCAGGGGGTTTCTCCTGGCTCTGCACTCAGGAAGTACTCCTGGCGGTGCTCGGGAGACCATATGGGATGCCGGGACCGAACCCCAGCCAGCATGGGCTGGCCGCATGCAAAGGCAAATGCCCTACCTGCTGGGCTATCGCTCCGGCCCTTGAAAATGTTTTCATCTAATGTGTAGTAGCTTTCACTGTGCCTTTTGTAAATTCGTTCTATTTAAAATCAAAATATAATTTATATACAATTTTCTCTACAGTTTTCATTGCCTTCTAATATACTAATAAAGATGCACAACTCTCACTAATGTATAATTCCAGAACATTTTAATATCCCCAGAAAACCTGAGTCCATTAGCAGTCACTTTCCTTTCTTTCTCTGCCCAGCTCCTGGCAAGCACTTATCTCCCTTCACCTCTCTGGACTTGATAGCTAGATGTTTCATGAGGAGTCAGACAATATGTGGTCTTTGTGCCTTTGCTTCTTTCACTCAGCATGTTTTCAAGGCTCATCCATTTATCCACTTACAGTTCTTCATTCCTTTATACAATGAAACAATATTTCATTGTATGGACACACTGCATTGTGTTAGTGCATTCACCAACTGATGGACATTTGGGTTGTTTTCCTTTTTTTGACTACTATGAATAATGTTGTAAGGAACATGTGTTTGAAAGCCTTAGGTAAGAATATATGTTTTACGTTCTCTTGAGTTTTAACCTTTAACCTCGGAATTACTGGATAATATTTAACTTTATTTAACAATTTGGACAAATGCCAAACTATTACCTAAATGTCTGCAACATTTTGTGTTCCTACCAACATCATTTGAGGAGTCTAATTTTTTTCACTTGCTATTATCTGCTTGTTCGTTTTACTGGTAAGAGATGATCTCTAAGATGAGTCAGGTTTCATTTGGAGTGGGCACACCTGGAAGTGCTCGGGCTTATTACTGGGTCTGTGTTCAGGGATCACTCCTTGTGGGAATCTGGGGACCTGATTCATGGGATGCTAGAGATCGAATCTGTGTTGACTGTGTGCAAGGCAAGTGACCTATGCTCTCTCTTTAAGATGAGTGAGTTTTCATAGTATTAAAGTTGATGATGAAATAATTATTGCCAAATTTCAGAAACAAATTAAGAATTTTCTCTTATAGCTTTTCTTAAATAATTGAAACCTATTATTAGTTATACTAGTTTTCTATATGCAAATTATATATTTGTATCTTTAAAAATTACATTTATATATTTCAGAAGTGCGTCTGATACTCTATCACCTAAATACATTTGAGAATTATTTTGGCATACTTTAGGCATTAGTCCCCATGATAATTAAGAATTTCTTTCTTTCATTTTCACATTGATTTTAAAAGAACAATTCTCCACTCAATATGTTCACATAGACTCTAATAACATTAAGAGTGATTAGTGTAATTTAAATAGCATTTTAATTATTTCCTTGGAAAAGTGTGCAAATGTTGCTTTATAACCAGATCACATAAAAGGATAGTAGAACTTTAAGTGACTAGAAATGAAAACATGTCATAATCAGAATATGTACCTTGTGTTAATTTTGATAGAATCCATTATTATCATTAATTTTTAAACCAGAGCCCTCTCGTTCTTCCAAAGAAAGAGAAGAACTATTATCAGTGGTAGAAGGCTGTTGCAAAAGCAACACCTAGAACCGACTTCACACTCAGGAAAGGGTGGTCTGGCCCCTCCTCATGGTTTTGGGTGCTCTACTCCATCAGAGAAGCTTCTTCAGTAATGAACTATAGAAATAATACTTGAAAGTAGAGTCTTCTAGAATCCATTATATTTTAAATACAGATACTTGGAAATAATGCCTTTAAACCTTTTCTTTGGACTTTCCCTTGGGCTTTCTTTTTTGCCAGGTAAATATTTTCAAGGCAGTAAGAGTTGGAGAAGGCTATTATAATTTCTTAAATGATTTCCTGTAATGAAAGTTGTAACTGGGTTTTTATTGATTTTCTCCCCCATGTTATTCTATGGAGCTATTTGACTATTTCTTGCAAATATTCTTGAGGATGTTTATAAGTATAAAGATTAAGTTTTTATAGTATAATGGGCAGTCCCTGTGAGTAGGCAACAGGATTACTCTGACACAGATACTTTATATTTTAAAACATTTCTTTTGTCGTTACTGTTGTGGAGATACAAAAGGATGCAGGGGAGATGGGGAGCTGCAGTGCTGGGTCAGACCCAAGGCCTTCACACAAGCAAGGCCTGTAATCTACCATGAGTCACATCTCTGGCCCCTGAAGATATTTGTTGTTGTTTTTGGTGCTTAGGGCTTGCTCCTAGCACTGTGCTCAGAGATCACTCCTGGTGGCGCTTGGGCAACCAGAGGTGATGCCAGAGGTTGGATGTGGCCCAGTTGTGTGCAAGGAAAGCTCCATACCCCTTTACTATCTCTCTTGCCCCAGAGATATTTTCTTTATCCGTTTACTGCTTGGGAGTCAAAGTAACTGGGAGTTCTCTACTTTTCCTCTTTAACTGTACTTGTCGCCTATTTTCCTGAGGTTTCAAGGCCAGAACTATCAGATATTCTTCTCTATAATGGATAGGAAAAGTTGTTTCCAGTGACAGAAAATCAGTGTTTGATAGTAAGGCATCCAGATTCTTACCGTATCTGTTACAGGGGTGATGTTGTGCAAATGGACATCATAGCCCTTGTGGCAGTTGTGACTTATCTGCTCAGAAAGAAAGTGTGTCCTTTATCCGTCTGTCCCTCCCTCCCTCCCTCCCTCCCTCCCCTCCCTCCCTCCCTCTCTCCCTACCTCTTTCCTGCCCTTCCTTCCTCCTCCCCCACCCTCCCTCCCTCCTTCTTGCAGTGCTCTGGGGACAATATCTAGTGCTGGGGATTGAACTCATGTAATTTCTTCTTTAAAAAAATATCCAGGGGCTGGAGCAATAGTCTGGTGGGTAGGGCGTTTGCCTTGTACACAGCTGACCCGGGTTCGATCCCCGGCATCCCATGTGGTCCCCTGAGCACCGCCAGAAGTAATTCCTGAGTATAGAACCAGGAGAAACCCTGAGCATCGCCGGGTATGACCCCAAAAGCAAAACAAACAAACAAAAAAAAAATCCAGGGGCTGGAGCCATAGTACAGGAGCTAGAATGCTTGTCTTGCATGCGATTGACCTGGAATTCATCCCCAGCATCCCATGTGTCCCCTGAGAACCACCAGGAGAGATTCCTGAACACAAGCCAGGAGTTTCCCCTGAGCATCTTTGTTCCCAACCAAAAAAACAAAACAAACCAACCAAACAACAACAGCAAATCCAGTATGCGCGAAGGCCGGAACCACTCCTGGCGTGGCTTGATAGTTTGGTACTCATGCCCAGCAGTCACCCAGTTGCTGTGCTTGGTGGCCTTATGCAGTGCTGGGATGCAGCTCAGGGCCGAGTGCATGCAAGGCATCGCTTCACCCTCTCTGAGCTATGATTCCTCAGTGGAATGAATTTTGGTCCTATGATTATGATTTAAATGCATTTTTTAAAAGTAGCATTAGTTGCTTAAGATAAAAAAGCCATCTTGAAATATCAGGTGGCAATAATGTGATGTGCTAGCTAGTAAAGGATCAGTGATAACATAGATGCTAAATGCTAAATAAACGGAGAAGGAATGCGTCATAAATGAGAGAAGCTTCAAATGGTGCAGCAAATAATGTGTGAGTTGTATATTCCCTCATTCAGTTTCATGTTAGGGCAGAAATGAATCCTTAAACATTATATTAATTTTACTGTGTATGTGTACAAGCTTGATTGTTAAGTCATACAGCTAATGGTAAGGGAGGAAAAAAGAAAAATTTCATCTAGAAGTTTTTGAGGCTAATATATATGTGTGTATATATATGTATATATATATATGCTAATTCTGGGTAGGTTATCTGTAAAATACATTATCTCCAGTTGGCTTGGTAAATATCAGCATTCAGTTGGCTGATATTTTCAGAAAGTGAAAAATAAATGCATTTGCCAAAATAAAATTATCATAACACTTACATCAGGGGATCATTATTATTAAATAATCAGGATTATGTAAGTCTATAGAATAAGTTAATAAATGTTCTATAAGGATTTTGTGGCAGGGCTCCTGGGACCACACGTGGTGCAGAGATTGGACTTTGGTTTATTGCATGCAAGGCAACTGCCCTACTCACTGTGCTATCACTCCAGTCTCGAGAATCTATCTTTCAAAATTATTTTTCGGCAGTTCTTACAAATAAAAATGTATACAGTAAGTAGTACATGCATTATATCTATGTATTTAAAATATCTACATATGCAGTTAAATATATCATTCCTTTTATTTGTGATGCTGCCTAAGGCTCTCTTTTTTGGTATGTATTCTTGAAAATTTTATAATGAAGGTAACCACAGGGCCACTATTATACTGGTGAATTGTTTTCTCCATAAAGAATAGACATTGATTAAATATTTTTTTTCTGAAGGAGCAGTGAGTGATGTAGTAAGGCAAGTAGATTCCCTTGGGGAATATGTAGCATGAACAGAAGAAGATTATCCAAAATATTATAATTTCCTCTGTTAATCTGTTAATGGGAAATATAAATTAATTTTTATTCTCTACGGGTGAATTTTAGTTTCTGTCAATTTCTTCTCTGCTTTTATTCCTCTTACACTGTGAAGATAAACATATAGCAGAAATAAACCTGATCTGGATTGCCATGGCAATGTGTCTATACACACGACCGTTTTTTCTCTCTGCCCACCCACCCTCCATCACCAGTCCCCTAACTGGTTAAGCCAAGTGAGAATGTATGGATAGCAAATTCATGATTTATAATTTATGATTACTTTCAAAACCCTTAACAGTAGTTCTGAAGTATTTTAAGATAAGTCAATGACAGATATACTGAAGTGCCCACTTTCTGCTCTTTTGCCTGGAGTGAGGTGGGCTTGCAGTGTTTTTTAAGCAGAAGTGTGAATCCTTGATCTCTTTCCTGCAAAGAGAACTTTGCTTAGCTTCCCTTTTCAGGAATAGGAAAGAATGAAAGGTAGGGAAGGGATGGAGCATAGCGAGTTAAAATTAGTTGTAATATGTTCTGTCCTGGATACTTAGGACGATTTTTAAGAAGTTATGGTATGTAGCAGTAGGGTATTTTGTCAGGTGCAGGGAAGTTACTTGTCACTCATTCACTTTTTAGGGATTTGTGAAAAAGGTAAATGACTTCCTCACTGCAAAAGTCTGAAGTCTCTTCTGAAGATTGATGGTTTCTCCAAAAGTTCTCTAACTATTCCATTAGGACATTGGATTAGCCATGAATTGACATGCTGATTCTATTGAATTAGTTCCTGTCCACTCACATACACTGAAATGTCTTTGTTCCTTGGGTATGTTAATGCTTATTTTTTTTCTCCTTTTTGTATGCTGTTAAGAATAGTTATGATGGAAGTGCATTATGTGTTATGTGCAGTATGTGTTATGTTAGTTATGTGTTTGTGCCAACAGAAAAGATACTCCCTTTTCCCTTTAATCTTTTAGCCCTTGTGCACCAGACCCCCTTTTTTTTTTTTTTGGCTTTTTTGGGTCACACCCGGCAATGCTCAGGGGTTACTCCTGGCTCTGCACTCAGGAATTACTCCTGGCAGTGCTCGGGGACCATATAGGATGCCGGGATCGAACCCGGGCCGGCACAGGCCGGCCGCATGAAAGGCAAACGCCCTACCTGCTAGGCTATCGCTCTGGCCCCTCCATACCCTTTTGATGACTTATTCAGGACAATCTTTTAGAAGCAACTGCTTTGCTAATATTTTATAGTAACAAAATAAGAGTCGCAAACATAGTGGTTGCTCCCCCACTCCCCTATATTGATTCAGGTAGGATTAAAGAATCTCCAGGATGATTTGCTTAATTATCAAAATGTCGCAGACCAAATAGTATGGAAGTAAGATTCAGTGAAGAAATTTGATTCAAAGACACAAAGCAGCTTTCTTTCTCACTGCTGCCAAAGTAATACGAGAGGATTCCTTGATTTGTTCCCAGGAAAGCAAAAGTGAAATCAGTAGATAGTTGTCAAATTCATGCCTTCCTGTTTTAGATGCTGATGATAGAACTTTACATGTCAGAAACTGCCTGTAATAAATTATAAATACAAGCATAAATATAAGAATAAGTTACAGGTTGGTTGTAGAAAGACAGTCTACACACATTGTTGAAGATAGCCTGCTGCTTTCCTATATAAGACATGAATGGGATCAACCTTTCTTTGAATTATTGAAAATTCTAGTTAAGGTTGAGAATTACAAAAGTTAATATGTGCATTGTACAAAAATATTTGGTTTTGACTCATAGCACATATTATACATTAGTTAAAGATTCAAAATTGATGTAAAATCCAGGTCTTTTCATTAGGCTTGATTCCATTAACTGGAGACCTTTGTCATCTTCCTTGTATAAATAATCTATAGCTTGTCTAGTATTTCCAATTCTAGCTTCTGTAATATACACCAAAGACTGATAGATTTCCCTCTTCAAAGATTTCATTGTTTTTCTAAAACATTAATCTTAGTTTTGATAGAAACATCTTTTTATGTAATTGTATTTCACAGTATTTAATTTAATATTCAGTTATTTTGTTGCAGACTGCCCTAAAAGGGATGAAAACAATTATAAGCATATATTTTAACTTGGGAAAACAGAAAGTAATAGCATACAGCTAATGTATGCAATGCCATTTGACTCCAGTCTTAGCCTGCTGTGGACTGCTTGTTGCCTGTTTTAAAATGCAAACTTAGAGCTACCCCCAAATAAAGTGGAGATGCATGCATTAGTGGACTTTTCTTCTGTTTGTGTATGGAATGTCTGTCTTGTTATTCAGAGACATTTAGGTATGATAGGCCCTTATAACCAAGCCTTTCACAATAATTCTTGGTGAGGTGAGTTGTTAAGGAGTTGAATTATTCTGTGAGTTCACAGGAAAGAATAAGAGATCTGGTTTCCTGGCTGTGTCCTCAACCACTGTGCTCTCTACTGCTTCCCCTGGTAGGATGCTTTAGCACACCCCTCTCTGTCCACTTAACAGCAAGTGTTAAGAACGAGTAAATGTGCAGAAAATCATCTAAGTTTTGAATATATTCTTTAGGTGACTTGAACTAAAAATATAAGCTTCCATTTACCCAGAGACATTATACTAGCTTACGTTCTGAAGTCAGAATCATAATTATGTCCAGCCCACATATATTTAACTCCACTGAATAACTTGACTTTGGGAGTGCTGGCAAATTACCAAACCTTTCCTGCCTCTGTTACCGCAGTATCAACTTAGGGATTAGTATCTGTCACATGGAATTTCCATGAGGATTAAATTAATTCATTCATGTAATGTGCTCAGAACACTGCCTGGTTCATAGCAAGGGCTCCATTAGTGAGAGTGACCGTTATCTTGTTGAAAAGGAAAGTCATGAGGCTGTGCTGAGATTGTGCCCTGAGTGATGACCCTAAGGGGCTCAGCATTAATGAATGGGTCCAGAAATGACCCTGGGCAGAGCCCCTGAGAGGGGGCAAGAGTAGAATTTCTGTGGAAACCAGAGTTACTGCTGTCATCTGCGCTCTGTTTCTTGTTTGTCACAAGGTAAATAGCAAGCTGAAGTAGAAATAAGAAAACCAGCTAGCAAAAGGAAATGATGAGAATCGGGTTGATATAGTGGAATTAACTGTGAGAGTTAATAAAACCATCCCTCCCAGGTTTATTGAAGTAAAATTGACAAAATTGTTTACATGCATGATATACAATGTGACGTTTACATATATGCATTATGGGGCAATCATTACAGACAAGCTAATGAACTTGTCTCATGTTTGCATCTAGTGTCTGTAGTAAAAACACTAAAGCTTTTCTTGACAATTTTTATATAGTATATAGTATACAGTATATAGTGTAATGCCTATCTCTATCTCTCTGTCTGTCTGTCTGTCTATCTATCTATCTGTCTATCTATCTCTGTCTGTCTGTCTGTCTGTCTGTCTGTCTATCTATCTATCTATCTATCTATCTATCTATCTATCTATCTATCTATCTATCTAGTTTTTGAAGCACACTCTATAATGCACAGGGCTTACTCCTGGCTATATTCTCAGGAATCACTCCTGGCAGTGCTTGGGGAACCACGTGGGATGCTGGGGAGTTGAACCCGACTTGGCCATGTGCAAGGCAAGCGCCCTACCAACTGTACTATTGCTACAGTTCTAATACAATATTATTTCTTATAGGACTGTGTTGTACATTAGATTTCTGGAACTTACTCATCCTACTTAATTGAAATTTTGTATAATTTGACCAGTTTGTCTTGTTCTTCCCTGCAGCAGCTGCTCAGTATGGACTTTTAGGGAACTGATGAAGTATAGAATCCTGCACAAAAAACTGGTTGTGAAAGAAAGGAGAACTGGCCTTAAAAATAAATAAAGAATGCTATAAATAGGAAAGAGATAATAAAAAATCATGAGAACTTCCATGTGGAATTTGTTTTGTGACCATACCTGGTGCTCAGGAAATCCCTTCTATAATATACTTGGATATCTTGAAAACTAAAAAATTCCCAGAAAATATAAAATTAAAAAACTAACAAGAGAAATGGAGAAAAACTTGATTTCCAAAGTATTAGCAGTGATTTTTGATGATTTGTATCTTTTTTCACCCAACTAGACTAAAATTTCACTGAAGGTAACATTGATGACTGTTCGTACCATTGAACTCCAGCTCACTAGCACTTAGATGTGTGCTCAGTACACACTAGCTGAATGGGTAAATACCACAAGAGTCAACTGGGCTTTCCTCTTTCTTTAATAACAAGAATTAGATGCTTATTTAATCAAAAAAAAAATAAAGCAAAAAAAAAATAAAACAAACAAACCAAAAAAAAAAAAAAAAACAAATGGCTCCATAGACTCAGTCTTCCAAGCTTTCTAGGAAATAAGTTTCTATGTTAAGCTGCTCGGTTTCATAAACTGTATACATAGCGCAAGCTATCCAGTTCATTTTGTCCATATCTCAGACTTGACAGAGCTCTGAGCGGTGTTATAGACCTGGTTTAGTCATGCACAAAACCAATATAAGATTCTGTCAAATCCGATCTAACAGGATATTAAAGGAACGTAATAATCAGAATGTATCCATTGGGGGAAAATGTGAGTGGATATTAGGTCAAACATAAAAAATACCTAGTTAGCTGATGCCAAAAAGAGTTTACTTAAATACAATACTTATTCTTTATTAAGTCTTTAATAGCATGAAGACCACTTTAGCTTAATTAAAAAAAAATCCTAGTCAAGCCAGTAGATATATACTATATGATGAAATGCTAGAGACAATTCTATAAAAATAGAATGGACAAAGACCCATTAATATCACTGTTAGTTCCCTTGCCCTCTCCTTCACTTACAAAAAATACTTTTTTTCCATTTAAGTAGGGGCACACTCTTAGGGAACTTCAGGCCTGTGGTGCTCCAGGCCATGGGGCTACACCTAAAAGAAAGGACTGGAGCAGGGGAGGGCTGCAAAATACACCAGAAATTGAATGCAGGGCCTCTGCATGCTGCAAGTGTGTGCTCTGCCACTTGACCTAGCTCCTTTGTCTCCTTCCAAGTTCTTGACACTGTAGTAAAACATAACCAAAATTGGAAGTAGTACTCTAGGAAAGGATACAGTCTCCCTTCCCTTTTTTTTGCACACACAATGGTAAATCCTGTAAATCAAAAGGAAAATTGAAATTGTTTGAATTTATAAAATTTGCTAGGAATTGGGCCAGAGAGGTAGCACAAGGGTTACGACACTTGCCTTGCATGCAGCTGTCCCTAGTCCCTACTCAGGCACTACCAAAGAGCTCCAAGCACTGCCAGGAGTGACCCTTGAGCACAGAGCCAGGAGGAAGTCTTGCGTGCTTCTGGGTGTAGCTCAGTCCTGCACCCCACCCCACCCCCAGCCCCACAATGAACAGAGAGAATTTAATAAGAATGTTGAAGTTGAGGAAAAGATAATAATTTTTCTTTAACATAATAAAGAATATATTGGAAGCATATTATAGCATTTAGAAACACTTTATTTATTTATTTATTTATTTATTTGTTTATTTATTTATTTATTTATTTTTGGCTTTTTTTGGGTCACACCCGCAATGCTCAGGGGTTACTCCTGGCTCTGCACTCAGGAATTACTCTTGGCAGTGCTCGGGGGACCATATGGGATGCCGGGATCGAACCCCGCTGGCACGGGCCTGCCGCGTGCAAGGCAAACTCCCTACCCGCTGGGCTATCGCCCGGCCCCACATTTAGAAACACTTTAAAAAATAAGGCAAAGAAATGAAGATCATGAAATTCTATTGAGATTTCTGAAAGAGAATTTAAATGGAAAATTGTGATTCATATGCCTAATGATAGAACTGAAGCATTCCATTTTTAGGTATTTATCCAAGAAGACCAAAAATTTATGTTTATTTATTTGGCCCATCAATAGTTATATCCGCTTTATTCACATTAGCACCTACTATACCCACGAAGAGCCTGTTTTTGCTCATGAGACTAATAACTCTAATAAATGAATTTGGATTTTCCTCATTAAACAGTTCTCTGATTATCAGTGTACATCAGATAGGTGTCCTAAAAATTCAATTCATTTTTTTTTTTTGGCCATACGTACAGTGCTCAGGGCTTGCTCCTTGCTCTCTGTTCAAGGATCACTCCTGGAAGTGCTCAGGAGATCATGTGGAATGCCTGGGATCAAACCTGGGTTGGCCACATATAAAGTAAATGCCCTACTCTTTCTACTATCCCTCTGGCATTTCAATTCAGGTTTAATACTAGCTGGAGTTAATACAGATCACCGGGTGAAGGGTTCAGTTCAGTAAGACTTCCCCTACTGTATTTAGATGCCAGTCACACACAGCAGATCTGAGATAACGCTTACTTTGGTCTGATTTGGCTACAAATTAGGGGTTTTCTATCCCCTCCTCAGATTTGATAATTTGCTATATAATGCCTTATAGGAAGTTTGGGATACTTCACTTATTATTACTGGGTTTATTAGAAAAGGTGCTATGAAATGAGAACTAGGGACTAGAGACAAATGAGGGCAGGACAGTTGTCTTGAACATGGCCAACACTGGTTCAGTCCCCAGCACCCAATATGGTTCCCTGAGTCCTGCCAGAAGTTATCCCTGAGTACAGAATGAGGAGTAAGCACTGAGCACAGATGTGCCCCTCCAAAAAAAAAAATCCCCATTAAACAGCCATATTAACAAGGGCTAAAGAGCTGTGCGTGGGTTAAAGTGCTTGTCTAGAATGTATCCCACCTGAGCTTGATCCCCAGCACCACTTGGTCCCTTCAGTGCAGAGCTAGGAATAGCTGTCAGTCACTACTGGATGTGACTGCCCACACTTCCTACTCCCAAAGGAAAGGTTGCATGGGGTGAGAGCTGGATAAGCTGCAGGAGTTGGAGCTACTTTTCCTCTGTAGTTTGGGGTTCACCACCTTCCTCATATGTGAATTCTCCTGACCATGTTGTTCAGGGGTTTTGTCAAGGTTTCATTACGAAGCCATGACCCTTCTTGGGTATTAACCCCTGAAGGTGAAGGGTGAGATGGAAAGTTCCAATCCTCTAGACTTATGTTGGAGTTCCCTGGTAAACAGCCCCCATTTTGAAGCTATTAAGGGGTGCAAGATGTTCGTCTCATTGACATCAAATCAGATGTGGTGGAAAGGAGCTTGTTACAGATAACAAAAAGACATTTCTTTTTTTTTTTTTTAGGAGTTTTGTGCCAGGACGTGAAGGAAGGACCAAGAGCAGATACATATTTCTTACACCACATTCACACCACAGAAATATACACTTCATATAGCCTCTAACTGAGAACAACCCAAATGTCCATCAGAAGATGAATTAACTGATCTGGGGGTCAGCAAGAAAGTCCAGGGGTTAAGGTGTTTGCCTTGCACATGATTGACCTAGTTCAAATCTCAGCACTGTGTATGGTCCTCTGAGTACTACTTAGTATAGTGGTCTTTATACAGAAAGTGGTCTTATAGGAGATGTTCTACCACTCAGGAATTTAAGGACTTATCCAATGATTGAGCAACACAAATGAATTTCAAAATCATTATGATGAATGAAAGAGGTCAGACACTAAAGCCTTTCCTATAAGATTCTATTTATGTAAAGCATCAAATCTGTAAAACAGGTCTGGAGGGAGAAGAGCTGAAATTTTTTTGCATGTAGATACGTGTTTTGCATGTAGACACCCTGGGTTTGATCCTGGCACCACATGGTTACTACTGGGAATGATCCCCAAGCACTGAACCAGGAGTAATTCCCTAACACTCCCAGGTGTGATATCCAAAACAAAAACTAAACAACAACAACAAAGCCTATAAATGAATCTATAGTGATAATGGGAGACCACTGGTAACTGGGCATTGAAAGAAGTATGAGAAACCTTGTCAGGTTGATGGGAATAATCTATATCTTTTTGTGATTTGAATTTCATAGGTTTATGCATCAGTCAACACTCTTTAAATTGTGTGCTTTCAGTGGACTCAGTGCGGGCTAGAGATATAGTTCAGCAGGCAGGGTGCTTCCCTTGCATGCTGCCAACCCACATTTCCTCCCAGCACCTCCTAGGGTCCCTCAGTGCCCGGAGTGATCCCCGAGGGCAGAACCAGGAGCCAGTTCCTCCCCAAAGGTCCCAAAATAAATAAATGGATGCAGTACATTTTTGCTTCTATTCTAGGTTTCTGTTTTATTTACTGATGTGAATATGCGAATTGTTTGCATGTTTCTCTCACCTCCCATATCCATTGTATCTAAAAAGCATTCTGATACTCTGCTTTTAGAAAGTATGTGCAAATCAATGACTCCATATTATTTACTATGTTGTCTTAGTCTGTGCCACCAGAGTCTTTTGCTTGGATAACTGTACAGGGCTCTTTAACTGATCCTGGGATGCTCCTCCTGCCTTTAGTTTATCAGTAGCCAGCATCATTATGTAAAAACGGAAGTCATCTCATTCTCCTTCCTTACAATACCTTATGTGATGTCATTTTAGAATGACCAGAGTCATTGCAGTGACCGACAGGAGCTTGTAGGACTTGGCTTCTCAGTACTGCCTCACCTCATCCTTTATTGTCTCTGCCTTGTTTATTACGGCTGTATTCCCTTTGCCCTTTGAAAGGGCTGAGTACATTGCTACTTCGGAGCCTTTACCTTGCTGTTGTCTGCCTGTAATGTTTTTCTTCCAGACATCTACAGAGCATAGTCCCTTACTTCCTTTCATGTCAGCCTTCCCTGGTGCTGTTTCAGTGCCTGTCAGCCCTGTCTCTGCTCCATTCTCTCTTCTGCCTTTCTCGCCATGGCACGTACTCCCAGCAGACATACGATGTTTTATGTGTCAGTTCTCTCTTTCCTTTATTGCCTTTCTCTCCTCTCTAGTGTACAAATTCAGCGAGGCAAGGACTTTTGTTTTCTCCTCCACCCAGCTATTTTCTCATAGTGGGTGCTCAGCATCCATATGTAGAATGAATGAAATGTTTTCATTCTTCCAGCTTGTAAGTCTAACTCCAAAGCTACATGCAAGCTCACTGGATAGACAAAAACTGGGATAAGCTTCTAAAAGACTTGTCCAGTAGATTTTTTTTTTCTTTTTTGGGTCACACCCGGCAATGCTCAGGGGTTTCTCCTGGCTCTGCACTCAGGAATTACTCCTAGCAGTGGGGGGACCATATGGGATGCTGGGATCGAACCCGGGCGGCACAGGCCGACCGCATGCAAGGCAAACGCCCTACCCGCTGGTTTATCACTCCGGCCCTAGATGTTTTTCATTTAAAATATGAAAGAGAGAGAGAGAAGGAGAGAGAGAGAAGAGAGAAGGCAAAGTATAGGCCCATAGAGGCAGGCTGAGGGGGGGGGAGTGGGAGGTAATCAGGGGACATTGGTGGTGGGAATGGGCGCTGATGGAGGGATGGGTGTGGAACACCGTATGACTGAAACCCAAACATGGACATCTTTGTAATTGTATATCTCACGGTGGTGTAATAAAATTTATTTTTAAAAAAAAAACAGGAAAAAATAGGAGAGACAGAGACAAAGACTACAGTGGGTAGAGAGAGTGCTTGCCATTGCATGTGGTCCAGGTGTATTTGACCTCCACCACTGAATATAATCCCCGAGCCTTGTCAGGTTGATCCCTGAGCATAGAGCCAGTAGTCAGTTAGGGGTTCTGGCTGGCTACCCCCACACCACCCCTACAATAAAAAGAAATTTAAAAATTGATAATTTAGGCAGTCATTTGATTTATAGAATGCTTTGTTTCTTTTTTGTAAGATAGACTGAGCCCTAGCAGTCCTTTTTATTTTCCAAGGGATACTGGTATTGGGATGCTGAGAAACCGTATTTCTTTCTGTCTTTATTCCTTATTCCTTCTTAAGAAATCTCTAGAGTACTAGCACCAGGGTTAGGCAAGAAAGAGGTTATGAACAGGAAAGGATGCTCATTCAGGGAACCAGAGTTGATTCCAGCAGTTGTGCTGGGAGGGAGAAAACAGTTTCAAATCGTGAGGATGATGTAATCTGAGTAGGAAGCTGGGCATGATCTTCTCTGTTGCTCATTAATGGATGAATTTAATGGGGGTTATGCCCCAGAAATTGGTTTCAAATGATGAATGAAAGACAGGAGCAAAAGTAGAACTTGACATACTACAGTTTATAAATAGCAGTGGTTCTATCCCTTACATAGATGAACTTAAAAACGTTTGAAAGTACTAAAGAAAGAAACTGAAGAAACAGCTCTTATTCCTTTTGTGCCTAATCTTATGAATCAAGGAGCTTTACCAAAAAGTGAGGAGTACAATAAAAGATACAGTGAATTATTTTCATTTGCCAAAATGTGATTTTTTTCCTGATTTTAAATTTCAAGGTAGTATTGATAGTTGGGTTACAGATGTCCTGAGCTTCATTCGCTCTTGCTTTCGAAGATAAAATTAGTTTTATACTTTTATCTGTTCTTGTCACTTGTCATTTGTGTTCCTGTTGTTCATTGATTTGCTCGAACGGAGCCAGTAATGTCTCCATTCATTGGGAATGAAGTCCATTATTGTTATTGTTTTTGGCATATCACATACACCATGGGTAGCTTGCCAGACTCTGCCGTGACTCTGGGTTCATCCCAGGGGGCCCAGTCTTTCTGTGTCAGACCGTCTTCCATCCAGGGACCCACGGGGCAGAGCCCTGGGGAGGAGACAAGCCTGTCTGCCACCTGCCAACGCAGCCGGGCACCACAGCCACACCTGCAACACCTCTGTTCTTATTTCACTAATTTTGGAAGCATAAAATGCATATAACACTGATGATTTTGCTGAATACATGCTTTTTTATGAATATGATTTATAGATGGTGGGCTTTAAAATTTTTTCCTTCTATTGGATCACCATATGATGGGCTATTACAAAGATGTTCATAATTGGATCTCAGTCATACAATGTACCAACACCCATCCCTCCACCAGTGCACATTTCCCAACATGAATGTGCCCCTTCCCCCACCAACTTGCCTCTACGGAAGACTCTCTCTCTCTCTCTCTCTCTCTCTCTCTCTCTCTTTCTTTCTCCTCTTTGCACATTCTGTTTGCAATACAGACACTGAAAGGTTATCATATATATCCCTTGACCTACTTTCAATACTCAGTTCTTGTCTAGCATTACCATTTCCAATTATTACTGGCAAACTGATCCCTTTTCTATTTTACCCTCTCTATCTTACCTTCTCTATCTTACTCTGTCCCCACAGTGTGGTAGATTCTAACCATTGACAAATCCTCCTGGCCCCTATTTTGCCTGACTTTGGATATTAGTCTTTTTACTGTTTTTCTTTAAAACCCAGGTGGTGGAGTTTTTATTGTCTTCTCTCTAAAAGTTCAAAAGAATCAACTGTCTCAAATATTTTCAGGCCTTTAGAATCATTATTTGAAATACCTTAAAATGGCTCTATGTTGAAAGTTATAGCAGTGGTAGTGACAGTCCTAGTTATTCACAGTCAGGAGAACATATGCTATAGGTTACTTTCCTGGCAGTAAATATGTTTTTGTACTGAATCATTCAAAAATCTTCCCAATTCCATTGTACCTGCAGGGCTGTGCTCGCTGAAGCTGATTTGATGCACATGCCATCATGAGCTGTATGATGGAGAGGAGAGCCAGGGGAGGGAGAGCCTGGCCACCCCCTAGATAGCTCTGGGCTGTATTTCTTCATTTCAGTATGACTATCCCAGGTTCCCAAACTCACATGGCGCTCTGCTCCCTTTTCAAGAACAAAATGAAAACCAACAGTTGGTGCCCACCCCCCAGATATCTGTCTTCTTCAAAGCTATAAGTAGAAAGAATCCCATATCCTACCCCATCGCCCAACTCCAATTTGATACCCGTCTACTGCCTCCCCACTGTAGCATTCCAGTGTTTTCCAGGGGGCCAGTCCCGTCTACTTTGGGAGCATGGAACTAAGCCTGCATCAGTGTTGAAGAGCAGAATTGGGTATTTGTAGTTGTTTGATGTTTACATGCAGATGGTTCATTTTGTTTCTTTTGAGAAAACAATTTGGAGGAAGACAGATATACTGATCTCTGAAAAGAAATGCACCTTTGAGTGTCAGAGAAATAGTACAGGGTGTTAGGCATTTGCCTTGCATGTGGCTGTTCCTGATTCAGTCTCCACCATATATGTATCCTGAAGCAGAATACGAGGGGTCACTCCTGAGCACAGAGATAGGAGTGGTCCCTGAGCACCACAGGGTGTGCAATGCCAACCCCGTCCAATACCACCAGATATATCTTTGGTTCCTTTTGCTCCCATACAGATTCAACATATTAAAACTAATAGTTGAAGTCTTAAGACAGTGACTATACACCAATACTATTAATTTACCAACATCTCTATTCCTTATTCACTAATAAGAGCGCTACTGATAGTAAGTGTAATATGGAGCTGACTTTTGATAATAAAAGTATTAATAGCTGATGGTGTGTGGAGTGGACATCATTTGCAGGCCTTTTCATCTTGTCCTCAGCAAGGTGTGTACAGATACTGGCTTTTTGATCACTGACAGGGAATCCATGAGTTACTGTTCACCTGTGCTGTGCCTGTCTCTCTCTTCCTTCCCCATAATCTCTTGGAGCCAATTTTGCATAGTTTTGCCTCTCCAGAATGTCATATAACTGTAATCATATAGTATGTAGCCTTTTCTGATTTTCTTCTTTCATTTAAGAGCATGTATTTAAGTTTCCTCCATGTATTTTTATGGACAGATAGCTCATTTTGGTTTTTGTTGTTGTTTTTGCTGAATCATAGTCTGTTATCTGGATGAGCCAGTTTATTCATTTACTTATTGAATAGCCATTGCTTTCAAATGTTGGGTATTGGGAAAAAGCTACACTGAACATCTGTGTGCAGGCTTTTATGTTGGCATAACTTCTTAACTCTTTAGGGAAAACTAGAGAAATGTTGCTGGGTCCTGTGGTAACAGTATTTTAATTTTGTAAAATATTTTTTTGATTTTTGGCTACACCTGGTAGTTCTTAGGGTCTACTTAGTTTGGTGCTCACGGTCTACTACTGGTTCAGCAGTGTTGGGGTTTGAACCTGCAGAGTCTCCTGCATGCAAGGAATGCACAATAGTCCATTGTCTTATCTCTGTCCACTTCTAGGAAATTTTTAAACTCTTCTCCAAGTGGCTGTGCCATGTTGCAGTTTCACCAGCAGTGAATGACTGTTTGATTAAATGTCTGTAAAGGCTTTGGTTCAGATGGTAATGGAATGTTTTCTTAACATTGAGTTTTTAAAGTTCCTTGTACTTGGAACTGTAGAGATAAGGCAGGTGGGCCAACCGGGGTTTGATGTTCTCTACCTTATATGCCCTCCCCAAGGTTTTCAGGAATCCATGCGTTGCACGTAGACATTCCGGGTTCAGTCCCCAGCACTGTATGGTCCCATGAGCACTGCCAGGAATGATCCTTGAGCACAATGATCCTCTCAACACTGAGCTGAGAGTAACTCTGAATATTTCAGGCATGACCCCAAGTACCAAGAAATAAAATAATACGTTAAACAGCAGTGCTTTTGAAAACTTTGATGGCTCATGGTTTGTTGAAGAAAAGATGACTTTTCAATTGAAATTCTTTTTTATTTTTTAGATTCTGAGTGCATTGTAATTATTAATCCATAGAGCTTTTCTTTTGATTTCTATATCATCTGGTATAAAACCTGCCTTCAGCATTTATCCACTTAAGTTAGTAGCATATTTTCCTGCATAATCAGAAAGTATGAAAACATACTGTCCCATGTTCCTTTAGGTAAAGTCAGCAGTAGCCCACCTGCTTGTGTTATACCTCATGATGAAGGTCCATGGACCCTGGATGCATTTCTCCTGTTTCTGCTTTTTAAAAAAAAGCACATTATATATTCATAACTTCTTAAGGTCTGACAAGATTGATTTAATATATTGTCAGCTGGAGATTCATAATCTGAAATTTTACTGTTGTATGTCTCTTCATACTTAGCACCTAATAATAGTAAAATGTCATTATAACTTTCTTCTCCTTGACATTATGGGTATATAATGAAGTATTCTGAATTTTCAGCTATGTTCACCAAAACCAAAAAGAAAATAAGGATAGTCTCTCCAGACTTCTTTTTGAAAAGTGAGGCAGTGTTTTGGAGCTACATGCCCTGAGAAAGGTGAAGATTATCCTTTTAGGCAATTCAATTTTTTTCATTATTTATTCTTTTGTTATTTATGCTTTGCAGCTATGCGGTTCATCAATAAATGCACGAGATGAGAGGCAACTACAAGAGTATCCCACTTGCATGGCAGAGCCTGGCAAGCTACCCGTATTGTATTTTATATGCCAAATGCCAGTAACAATTATAAACCTCGTTCCCATGCCCTGATGGAATGGTTTGAGGCTTTTTATGTTCCTGGAGCGAGCAGATGCCCTTGGGCTACACTAGCATGTGACAGGACATATGGAGATGTTACTGGTGCCCTCTTGAGCAAATGGATGAACAATGGGAAGACAAGTGATACAAGTGACAAGTGATTCCTTTTAGCATAGTTGTAAAAATTGATAAGTAATAATCAAATAAATTCCAGGATGGCAGACAAGTAAGATATTTCAAGAAACAGGAGAAATAGGGTTCATGAGGCATCATAATGTAGCTTAGTGTTATAAAAGTGTCCAGTGGACACATATGGTAACTGCACTGAAAATGAGTTTTACTGGGCTGGGAGATCAGAGACTGAAGTGCATATGCTTTGCATGATAAAGTCCCTTTCTTGCCACTATATGGTCCCTTAAATACCATTAGATAGAACTCTGAAAGGTGGGAAAAGTGTTTTTTTCTTTAAAAATATAAAAATTGTTTTTATATTTTGAAAGACCTCTAAGCATTTGGGGGAATCATGAAACACTAATCATGACAAATTGCTAAAAAATGTTTGAAAACAAACCTTCAATCAGGTAGGTACTGATGGTGTTATTAGCAGGGGCTGAGTCTGAAATCTATTAGACATGCGGTGCTTATGTTGAGCAGTTCATGTCTTCATGGGTGTTGGATTCAGAACAGAGCTCCTGGATTTCTTGCGAGAGTTACCAGTGCATGTGGGGGTATTTTGAAGTCTTAGGTTTAGAAGGGGTTACCCAGGAAGCGAGTATAACTTGGAAAGAGAGTGGTCAGAGTAAAGCCCTGAGCTTGCTGGGTTTTTAGAAATCTGGAGAAGGAAAAACGCTGCTGAGAGCATCTCACCTTAAGAAAGGAATCTATGCCATCATGCAGAAATAAGGGATTTATAAAGGAAGGAACTATTTGGATCAGAAAGTGTTGAGAAGAGGTATTTTTTTACCCTCTTTGACGTGTGGTCAGAGAAATTTTACCACTGGCTTTAAAAAGGTGAGGGAGGGAGAGAGAGAGGAGGAGGGAGGGGGGGAGGGAGGGAGAGAGACAAAGAGACAGAGAGACAGAAAGACAGAGACAGTGAGAGAAGTGCTTGCCATAAAGGCAGATGGGGGAGCGTAGGGGGAGGTGGGTGGGAAGCTGGGGACATTGGTGTAAGGAAACTGGCGGAGGGATGGTGTTGGAACACTGTATGACTGAAACCCGATCATGGGCAGCTTTGAAATGGTCTGTCTCACAGTGATTTACTTAAAAAATGTGTGGGGCTAGAGCAGGCAGGGTGCTTGCTGTGTAGATAGCTGTCCCAGGTTTAATCCCCAGCATCCCACATGGTCCCTCTGAGCACTGCCAGGAATGATCCCTAAGTGCTGAGCCAGGCATAAGCCCTTGAGTACTGGTTAAAAACTAACCAATCAACCAAAAGACATGTGTGTGTGTGTGTGGGGGGGTTGTTGTGAAGTAACAGAAATGGAAGTTGCCTGACGTCCCCCCCAGCTCCCCCGCCATATCCAGCTGTGCTCGAGCTTTCCTGAAGGGGCTTAGGGAATCTTATTCTGTATCTAGAATTGAACTCGGATTGGCTGCATGCACCTTATCTGCTGTATTATCTCTCCAGCTCAGCCTGAGTGTTTTTTTTTTAAAAAAGTCCATTTTAGGATTGAGGAGAATTAGTAGACTACTGAGAGGTGGGAGATACTGTTCTCTTAAACTAGTCCACTAAAGCACAGAGTTCACGTTTTACATGGATACTCTCTAGAAAGGAGTGGGGCTGTCCGTTCTCAAATTTCTCCCTCCTGACTTTCTTTATTGATATTGGAAACTAATGCTGGTGATGGGATGTAGTATTGGAATTATATGTATGAGAAACCACCATTAACAGTATTGTAATTCACAGAACCTTAGTCAATAAAAACCTTTTAAAAGTTATTTAAGGGGCCGGAGCGATATCCCAGCGGGTAGGGCGTTTGCCCTGCACGGCCGGCCTGTGTCGGCCCGGGTTCGATTCCCCGCATCCCATATGGTCCCCTGAGCACTGCCAGGAGTAAGTCCTGAGTGCAGAGCCAGGAGAAACCCTTGAGCATTGCCGGGTGTGATCTAAAAAAGCAAAAAAAAAAAAAAAGTTATTTAAAAAAACTGCCTTTATTATAAAAAATGCAACTTCTGCTGGGATTGTTTGACTTTTTCCATTTAGAGGCAAAAACCACTAAACTGCCTGGTCTGCCTGATTTTTGGTTGAAACCAATAGGGAAAACATCTCTGTTATATAGAACCTAGTTTTCAGGATATGTTTAATACTTTATATGCAACTATTAACTAGAAACTAGATGTTTTTGTCTTTGGGGACTTGTATGAATACTGTAACATTTGGAATTTTAGTTATAATTGCTGTCTAAATGATGATGAAATAACATTTAATTTAAAGTAATCTTGAATGTAGCATAGTTTTCTGAATACTGCTTAGGATTATAAAGAACAAAGGTTCTGAAAAATTTGGTATTTTGTTATGAGTAATAAAATGGAGATCCTTAAAAATACTGTAGAAAAGGAATTACTGATTTGTTCAATATTAAATATTGATAAGTGAGTACTTGTATCATTTTAGGTACTGTTCCGTTCCTGAAATAATGTTTGAAATAATATGAAGATTATATCCAGTGAAGCTGACTGTGATCACTTCAGAAATATTGTTTATCTGATTTAGATTTGAAATTTTATTTTAAGCATATTTAATTGGGTGTCCATGTGGTAATATATTGGTTGGGATTCTTGTATGCGGCCCAGGTTCCATCCCCGACACCACATATGGTCCCCTGATCCCCTCCAGGAGTGGTCCCTGAGCTCAGAACCAGAAGTAAGCCCTAAAACACTGCTGGGTGTGGCCCCACCAAATTAATTTGGGTTATTTTTTATTTAAAGAATAGTTGCATATAAAGTATTACATGCATCCAGAAAACTAGACTATACAATAATGCCAGCTTTATTATCCTATGATTTAAGAGGACCAAATTATCTTCTTTACCTCTTTTCATCCTTTTTATTTTACTTATTTTGTATTAGCATTTTATTAATTCTGTTATTAGATAGCTTAATATTATAAGTTTGATTAGACAGTAAGACTTTCTGGAAGAATTCTAAATCATGTTCCAGGAACCCAGTGGCAGTTAAACAATGCAGATGTGTTTTGGCCTTTGAAATTTTCATGGTTGGCTTCCACTAAATAGAATTGTTGGATGTAGAAATTTAGTATCATTGTCAAAAGTCCCTTCTGACTAATTCTCAAACATAATTATCTAGAATTCTCCATGGAAACAAAAATCTCCAAACTTCTAAAAGTTAACTATTTAAATTTCTTTAGTTTGGATAAAATGAATGTGGTCAGTTGATCTTGTTTAAGGCAATAGACTAGACTACTAATTTACATGTTTCTGCTCATACATTTTGTGATGTAGCATTTATTTAACCTCTTGAGCTGAATATAGTTTTTTTTTTAATTCCTCCTCCCCCCTTCATGTTCCTAATTAAGAGGGTTTTTTTGTTTGTTTCTGAGCCACATCTGTTGGTGCTGGGGGTTACCCCCAGTGCTGTAGTGGGGACTCGTCCCAGGGGAGCTTTGAGGGCCATGTGTGGGGCATTAGACCAGGTTTCCCACATGCAAGGCATGTTCTCCGCCTTTTAAATTATCTCTCCCTCCCTTCTTCTTAAAATTTCCACAAGTCTAGGGAAATAAAGACTTCCCCAATAAATCTTGTGGGATCTATAACGTTGTATCACAGGGGCTGTGAAACAATTTATGGTTGGTATGGTCAATGGCCAAGATCACGTTCATATCTTTAGTTATATTGGGCTATTTCTAGTTTTGTTAATAAATTCTCTGACGCTTCTGCGCTTTTTCTCAGTTTTTGTTCTTTTTACCAGTAATAAATACAGTCATCCAACTTGCCAGTTCCAGAAATTCCCACATTTTCCATTTTTTTTCTGACAGATCACCTCCTAATGTGTTTCTCGTGGGCAGCTTTTGGTGCTCTTTCTTCTGCTATCCTGCTATGATTGCAGATATTTCTATTGTAGAAATGTCTAAGTGGGATCCTTTTCCGGTTCATAGGCATGATGATTGGGTGTTCACACACTGTGTGACATGTACCTGCTTTAAATCTTGTTACACACTTGGCATATTACCCATCTGATGGGAAAGAAAAAATAAATACGTGAACTAAATGTAGCTGTAGTATATTTGTCTTCTCTCAGACTTGCAGTGTCCAGTAGAGCAGTTAAAATGTGGCTACTTAGATTTAGATACTGAATTTTAAATTTTTATTTAACAAAGTAGGTAGTGATAGCTGTCAGCACAGTTTATGGCTTTGGTGGGGTAAATATCCACTTAATACCTTAGCACTTCTGGTGGGAAGCAAAAGGTGGGAAGCAAAAAGGCATGGATATGTTTATTTCCCCTCAGCTTTCCATTAGCATTTCCCTCTGAAAGTTTTATTTCCTATCTAATTGAAAATACAGTATGCTATTCTGAAAAATCTTATCAAATGAATAGTCATGAAGCAGGAGGGTATAGTGTTCAAGGGAAAAGATACATTCTTTTCTCATTCTTAATGTGCTGCTATCGCAGATTCCCATATATGCTGATGTTTGGGGTCCCCCGTTCACATGATTCTTTTCAGTAGTGACATACCTTTGGAGAATTAATACATTTGTAAGGATAATCTGGAAACTTAGCTCCAAAAAATATGCTGTCAAAAGATGCAGGTGGATTCTAGGAAGTAAAATGAGTTTACTTGTAGGCATTATCATTTCATATTCAGAAAATAGGTTTATTTTTCTTGCATGCTTGCATCTGAGTTGACTGGCATAGAGTTGACTTGAGCATCTCTGGTCCACGTTGCCACCCAGGGACTTCTGATCTTTTTTTTTTGGCTCACACCCAGCGATGCTCAGGGGTTACTCCTGGCTCTGCACTCAGGAATCACTCCTGGTGGTGCTCGGGGACCATATGGGATGCCAGGGATCGACCCGGGCCAGCATGGGCTGGCCACGTGCAAGGCAAATGCCCTACCTGCTGGGCTATCGCTCCGGCCCCAAGATCTTTTTTTTTTAAATCTCATTTCCCCACCCCTTGTGGTCTTGCTCTTGTCCTCAATTGTGAATCTCAGTCACCAACATCAGATCCACATTCTAGACCATAGAAGAAGGGAAAAACAAGCTTTTCAAAACAATGTTCACTTAATCATGGACGCATCTCTGCAAATGAGGCCAGGAAATTCAGGAGCTATATTTTAAAGGAAAAAGAACGAGTCTTAGAATGTTCTCAGTCTTACATGAGAATAATTCCATTTTATTCATTACCTGCTCTACGTTGGACATTTTTTCTAGGTGCATCAGAGGTTGGAAATCTCAGGCTATGGCATCTGGAATGTAAGTGGAAGAGATGAAATTGGAAATCAGGGGCGATGGTCTCCCCAGAAATCATGTCTGGGAGATTAACTGGATTGGAAGAAGGAATCAAGATTTTTTTTTTTGAAGGGTCACATCTGGCGGTGCTGAGGGGTTACTCCTGGTTTTGCACTTAGCATTACTCCTGATGGGGCTTGGGGGACCACATGGGATGCCGGGGTTTGAACACCATTCAGCCACATGCAAGACCAAAGACAAATGCCCGCACCCACTGTACTATCACTCTGGTCCCAGAAAGGAATAACATTCTTAACCCAAAGAAAGTGAAAAGATATACTTACAATATCTATACAATACAAAGGAGAAAACTGAGCAATTTTCAGAGGGATGATCAGGAATTTACTTCAGGGTATTTTAAATTTAAGCTAGTCATTTATATCTAAGTGAAGATGTAGAGTAGGCAGTTGTGTGTGTGAGCCTGGAGGTCAGAGCAAATGTTTGGGCTGAGATGTTAATTTGATAGCTGCTGGTTTATAGATGGCATATAAAACAGTGGGTTGAATGAGGTCATTAAAGGAGTGAGCCTGTGTTAAGAGAATAAATTCAAAGACTGCCTTTGGGCATTCTATCCTTAAAACTTCTGGGAGAGAGAGGAATTAAAAGAGATTGCTTGCAGAGATGAATTTTGATTTTTATCATCAAGTTTCTCAGTATGTTGCTGTCTTCTGTCTTTGCATGCGAAAGTAGAATGTTCTACTCTCTCCATTCTTAGGGTTATCTTTGAATCCACAGTAGCAAACCTTTCATCATGCTAACTAGCACAAATATATGTAGTCATAGTCTTTGAAGCTTGAAGTATAGCCAGAAGTATCAAACCCTAGAAATCCAGGAAGAAGAGTCTACTATTTAATAAAAATGTACACTATTACTCAGTAGTGTATTAATCTGTCAACTGATGTGCTATTTATACTATTTAATAAAACTGTAATTTGAAAGTGGATTTTTCATCTGCTCATTCCTGGTTTTTATATTATCACTCCCGCACATTACCTAAGTAATAATACAAATTGACTTGAGATGTCTTTTTTGGACAGTGTTGTAATTATTTGTTTTTGCTTTAGTTTTAATTTTTCCTTGAATACTTTCCTTGGCTCTTTATTTGTGCTCTTCTAGAAGTGTGCATCTCAGTGGATAATATATGTTCTCAGCTTAACTTTATTTCCTAAAACTTAAAGACCTCATTTAGTTTATCTTTGCATTTTACCATCTCATAAATAGATACCATCTATTTCCATATAACTGAAGTGTTCAGTTAGAATTACTATCCTCAAAAAAAGAAAGAAAGCTAAGCTGGGGATAGAATAACATATGTTAGCATTAAATAAATGCTACGTATGCAAACCCACAGCTACCATGAGGCCCCAAGGTAAAAACCTTCCTTTTTTTTTCTTTTTACTTAAAATTAGAAGCAGAACAGTGTTGTCCACTGTCACCGTCATTTATGTTTCTAGTAAGGGTCTTCAGCAGAGCAACTAGGCAACAAGAAATAAAAGGAATCAGAATAGAAATGAACTATCACTATTTGCAGATGATAAAACAAAATATCTAGAAAACCCTAAAGATGCCATTAAAAAACTATTAGAAACAATTAATGAGTACACACATTGGTTGTTTACAAAATCAATATGCAGTAATCTGCTGCATTCCTGTATGCAGAAAACAAATGAGAAGAAGAAATTAAGAGATTCCATTTTATTTGCACCCAAGAGAATCAAATACCTGGGATACATTTATCAAAGGAAGTGAGAGATTTGTAAAACAAATAGAATGAGATACTGAGAAAGTCCTTGTGCATGGATGGGGGCACCAACCTCTCCAGGAAATCGGTCTGTCATGACCATTTACAGAGTCCCTATTACTTGTGATTCTCAGAAGTTAGGAAAGTCAGGATAGTCACACTCCTGCTGATGGCTGTGGTACTGAATCTACATGGGTCTAATATCCTGTTATCTTTGGAAAATTATCTCAGTCTGAGTTTTATGTTTAGATATTTGACTTTTACAATTGGTTATTCAAAACAGGTTTGTATTTTGGCGGGGGAGCTTACCCAAATCGAGGGGCACAGTAACTGTGTGGGTAGAGAGAACTACTCAGTGCTTAGACCACAAAATGGTGCTGGGCACCATCTGCCTCATGTGGTGCTTGGGCTAAGGAAGCCGCAGTGTTTGGGGGCTAAGAGGAGTGCATGAGTGCAGGGAATCTAACTTCGGGGTCTCTTGCTCTCCAGGTGTAAGCTGTAGCACTTTGAACTAGCTCTTGGTCCCTCGATCTTCATTCTTTCATAAAGCCATGATTGAAGATTTTATTTTCTGCCGAAATGTTGTGTTTTACATGGAAAAGAAAAGTACAGAGATGAATCGACAGCTTGGTGATCGTCTTGAAACTTTCCTAGAGTTGCATTGTCAATATCAGGGGTATCTCAAAGCTCTGGTATTTGCTAATCTACACAGTTTGGTAGTGATCCCTCTTACAGTCTCAGTAAGAAGCCAACATTCACAAGAAAAAAAGGAACAAAAGGCACAAAATAAATATTGTTGCAGGAAGTGGGATGGCTTTTCAATGTATTTATGTATTTCTTGCAAAGCTTTTACTTTGAGAAAATTTAAACCCCAGTGTGTATTGCAAAATCAGAACCAGAATCATTTGTGTACCTTTCACTTCAATCCAGATTATTGTTAGTCTTCTCCATTTGTGTCTGTCATTTTTCTAGTGCACATGGGGGAGTCATCTGACTGCAGTGACCAGTGTGAGAAATACTATCTCTATTGATATGGCTACGTTTTTTTTTTCCTCTTGGCATCATTTGATTGTAGACATTTCAGTCATTAGACCTTATATAGTTTATATTCAAGTGTTCTTAGCTTTTAGCAAATGATTTTGGCAATGGGCTAGGGAATGTAGTGGAAGTATGGTGCTTGGGATCAAATCCATTGTCTCACACATGCAAGACATGTTCTACCTCTGAGCCATATCTCTGGCACCAGCAAATGATTTTATTTTATTTCGATTTTTTTTTTTTTTTTGCTTTTTGGGTCACACCCAGCAATGCTCAGGGGTTACTCCTGACTCTGCACTCAGGAATCACTCCTGGTGGTGCTCGGGGACCATATGGGATGCTGGGGATCGAACCTGGGCTGGCACAGGCTGGCCGCGTGCAAGGCAAATGCCCTACCTGCTGGACTATCGCTCCGGCCCTAGCAAATGATTTTATTGCGGGGTGGAATGGTGATGTGAGGCCACCCCTGGAAGTGCTTAGGGCCACTCCTGCCTCTGCTCAGTCTTCACTCTTGCTAATGCTTGAGGGAGCATATGTGGTTCCTGGCTGTGCAAGGCAAGGCTCTTAACCCACGTGCTATCTGTCTGGCCCAGGAGCAGATGATTTTAAAGGCATATTTATTGTTGAGGCTGGAGTGATAGTACAGTGGGTAGAGCGCTTGCCTTGTATATGGCCAACTAGGGGTTTAATCCTTGGCATCCCAGGTGGTCACTGAGTGCAGGGCCAGGGAGTAACTTCTAAGCATTGCCAGGTGTGTCTCCAAAGCCAATAAAATAAAAGGCATGTTATTTTTTATTTTTTTTGCTTTTTTTGGGTCACACCCGGCAATGCTCAGGGGTTACTCCTGGCTCTGCACTCAGGAATTACTCCTGGCGGTGTCAGGGGACCATATGGGATGCCGGGGATCGAACCCGGGCCAGTGCAGGCCGGCCGCATGCAAGGCAAACGCCCTACCCTCTGGGCTATCGCTCCCGCCCCAAAGGCATGTTATTTTGAAAATCACTTACAGTGATATGGGTTTTAAAGATTGTATTATATGGAAACTGTCGCAAAGTCTAAATGAATGCCCTGGAATACAAATTCTAAGTCTCAGAGAATTCGGTGTGAATATAGTTCTAGGCTTCAAAACTCCCGTAAGTGATGTAAGGTTCAAAATGCTGTACATTGTTGTTTTCAAGAAATTTATATACTTTTTGGTAAAATAAAAGCACAGGCTTCCAAAGTCATGAGATGTGAATTTAGGTCAGTGTCTTGTGTCAGGTTCTCTATTAACTGTAAATTTCTATGACTTTTAGTTATTTAACAAATATTAAGGAGCTCTTAAATATGTGCCATTGTGCCAGTTCCTCAAAACGTGAAGATTAAGGGCTGCAGAGATGAAGAGTGGGGAAGGTGCTTGCCCCATCAGAAGTTGATCCCTAAGCACAGAGCAAGGAGTAAGCTCTGCCAGGCATGGCCCAGAAAGAGACAGATAAAAATGTGAAGAAATGTGAAGATGATCTTTGACCACTAAGAACTGCAGGGGAATAATGACTTAGAAACAACAAAAATTACTGAAAATCAATTTCCTTAAGAACTGTAGAACTTTAACAAAATGTATTGAAAATTGACATACAGGAAGAATCTGGGTCATTGACATGTAAATATTTGCTAACAGAAATCCATGTTCTTTGACTTTCCTGTTTCTGTTAATGTGACATTTTTAATGGAAATTAACTCTTGATAAACATATATAAATCAATATGATTGGCTGGTCAAAACTAGGGAAAGTCTTAGAAAGTTAAATAACATTTTAATAAAAAGTATAGTAAATTTAAGTGTAGAAAAGTAGAAACTAAAATACTGTTATTTATTACCACTTCACAAAGGTATTATCTACTGATATTTCAGCCTGTTTTCTCTTCACCGTTTTTTTCTGTATTGACTGGACTTATATTTGATCTTACCCCCCCAAAACAAATTTTTACTATCACATTTTTTGTAAACATTCTTTTTCTTTTTTCCTTTTTTTGTTAAAAAAAAATTCAGGCAGTGATTTATAAAGATGTTCATATTAGAATTGTTTCAGGCATATAATGTTGCAACACCAATCCCACCACCAGTGTCTGTCCCCAGGGTCCCTACTATCCCTAGGCCTATCTCCTTGGCAGGCATATGACAAATTTATTTCATATTGCTTGCTCCAAAAAAAAATGGCAAATGGAATTATCAAAATATAAATCAACACAAGTCGATTTATGTGTGTGTGTGTGTGTTTTGTATGTGTGTGTTTTGGGTCACACCCAGCAAATGCTCAGGGTTCACTCCTAGCTCTGCACTTAGGAATTCCTCCTGGTGGTGTTTGGGGACCATATGGGATGCCAGGGGATCTAACCCAGGTCTGCTGCCTGCAAGGCAAACGCCCTACCCTCTGGATTATCTCTGGCCTAACAAAAGTCAATTTGTAATGATTAATTACTATGTGATTTTAACCTATGTAAATAAGGAAATTCATATCATTTAATACAATATAATATACTGCCTATTCTCATTTACTTTTTACCGTTGGCATCTAAAACATATTGCATTAAATTTCATTTTGTACTTGAAACTTATTGTGATAATTATCATATCTTTCCTGTCATAAATGAGACTTTTTTTGTCCCCTTGACAAGCATATAACAAATTTATTTCATATTACTTGGTCAAAAAATAAACCCTTAAGATTTTTTTTTTTACCAAATAGTGTGAAATAAATTTGTAAACATCATTTTTAATGGCTATATAGTATTATATGTGTTGTGTGGTTTGCTGAAATATTCTCCTTTTTGCTGAAATATTCTCCTACTTAACAGAAAAATTTTGATATACAGTGTATAAATGGTAAAGTTATGCTTTAAACTTACACAATGCTCTGTTTTATCTCAGTAAATAAGAAAAAGTTAAGATGAAGAACAAGTGTTTTTGTTGAAAGGATCTATCTTAAATTTATGCTAATGATTCATTACACAAAGTGTTTCAGTACTTTCTATTTCTCTTGTTGAGTTCTGGCTGACGTTTTAATTGACCCATTAAATTATTAATGCTAAGCTGGGAGATGGCTCAAAGGGCTAGATTGTGTACTTTGCATGCTGGAGTCCTGGCTTTGTTCTCCAGCACCACCTGGACCCCAAACACTACATGGGCGACAGCCCTGAGCTCTGCCAGGTGTACCCCCAAACAACCAAACAATTTAAACTTTTCACTAGATCAGGTCTGGAAACTTCAGTGATTCATGGCCTGTTGTCAAGTTTGATCTTGATATATAAATTGAAGTTTATTTTTTTTGGTTTTGTTTCATTTCATTTTGGGGTTACGCCCAGTGGTACTCAGGGGTTACGCCTGGCTCCGTACTCAATGATCACTCCTGGCGGACTCAGGGGAGCATATGGGATGTCAGGGATCAAACCCAGGTCGGTCAGGGTGCAAAGCAAGTGCCCTGCCTGCTGTACTCTCTCTCCACCCCTGCAACTCCATTTTTTAAAATACCTATTAAAATGAGGAGACAAAATGTTGCAGTACACTATTGCCCAGAGCCTTTGCATCTTGCCTGGAGTTACCTCCTGCAGGCCACTTGTAGATAAGAAGTAGAAACAGTTTGATATGTGGCAGTATATCTTACCATCTGTTCTATGTTAGCTGGTATAAATATTTTCTCTCATGCTACCACAATCATCATGGGACTAGATAGATCTTACCAGTATATTTACCTGGCCACGTTGGATCTCTAAGTACTTAGACCAGAGAGAAATGCTGTTTGCCTCCAAGCAAGCACACATGGCTCTCTAATAAGTCTAAAGGCTAATATATAAAACAACTATGAACTAAAGATGAGAATCTTGTGAAGGTTTGGAGAAACATATACCTGGCTGTAGACTATCCATGGGTACAGATAAATGTCCTTCCCCCACTCTACAAAGGGCCTGGGCAGGGCCTGCAGCCTTGGCTGGGGCAATATTAATATTTCAGTGGAACTAGGTGAGGTCCTGGGAGAAGTTACCTGAGGGGGATTGACCCTAACTGCTTTCCGTTGATGTGGCCGGTCTGGGCTGAAAAGTTATAAAAGCCATAGCGTGCTTTCTTTGGGCCCTTTTTGCCTTTTTGGCCATTTTGGCTCCTCTTCGCTCTCTGCCTCTCCTCTCTGCTTCTCCGTTCTCTTTCTTGTTGGGCCTTAGCACGTGGTAGCGGCCATCTTAGCCTAGGTTCTAAACCTACATGTGGCCAAGGCCCAGCTGGGAACCTAGAGTCTGGGTTTTTCCTGTTTCTAGATTGTATACCAGAACAAGTGTGAATAAAGCCTTTTGAAACTTTGCCGGGTTCTTGCGTCTTTCTCCATCTGCCCACCGCCTATCTCCTGGGGCAGAAAGGGATCCCTAGACTCTGCCTCTGGATTTTGTCAGGGCACCCAGTGTACCCCAACAACAAAGGAAGTAAAAAAATTAACACTGGAAGTTAGAACTTCATATAGCCACAAAAGAGCTAGAAAAATGTGTTTGTTTTTAAATTTGGTTCTTCATTGGTCATTCATATGTACTAAATTCAAAGAATGTGAAAGAAATAACAGAAAACGTATTTTTTTAAAACTGCCACTATTTCCCAGAGCCCTTTTTAAAATTTTCATTGTATCACTGTGAGATAGACAGTTACAAAACTGTTCATGTCTGGGTTTCAGTCATACCTTGTTCCAGCACCCATGCCTCCACCATTGCCCATTTCCCACGACCAGTGTCCCTAGTTTCCCTCTTCACCCCCACCTGCTTCTATGGAAGATCCTCCCCGCCCCATTCTCCTTTTGCACATTGTGCTTTGCAGTACATATACCAAGGGGTTATCATGTATATCCCTTTACCTACTTTCAGTACTCAATTCTAATCTAGCGTTACCATTTTCAATCATTGTTGGCAAACTGGTCCCTTCTCTATCTTATTTAACGTCTGTCCCCCACACACTTCTGGTAGATTCCAACCATTGACAAGTCCTCCTGACCCCTGTTTTGCCCCAGAGCCCTTTATAGTTGGCACTTACTGTTTCTGGGTACTTGTTTTTCTTTATAGGGTATTTCATGCAAATACAACACATTTTCACATACACGTATGGAGGCACAAGCAGTAGCTGCTTCCTCTTCATTTGGATGATTAATATAAAAACAACACACATAAAACTCAGGAAAGGACCAGTGCTAGCTCTGATTCTATGTGTACCAGTATGGAGGCGTCACATACTGGGGCCACTGTAGAAAACAGTTATGTTGGGTCCTTAAATACAGGCAAAAAAAATACACATGACAACCTCTTAATGTATGTATTGTAATCCACAGTGTGGACGGGAAGGAAAAGAGAAAGAGAGAGAAAGACAAAGAATTTAAGAACCTGCCACAGAGGCAGGCTGGGGGAGAGGGGAGGGAATCGGGGGTATTGGTGGTGGGAAATGGGCACTGGTGGAGGGATGGGTGCTGGAGCATTGTATGATTGAAACCCAAATATGAACATCTTATGAACATATTTGTAACTGTATATCTCACGGTGGTATAATAGAATATTTTTTTAAAAAGTTCAATTTAGAAGTGCTGTAGGAACGCAGTTCTTGTTCTGTGTCTGTGACCAATAGAATTGAAAGCAACATCTCAAAGAGATATTCACACACCCATATTCCTAGCAAAGTTATTCAGAACAGTCAAGAAGTGGAAACAGCACAAATGTACATCAGTGGATGAATCAATGAACAAGCATAGTGTATTCAATCAACGCAGTATTTATTTTGTTTTGAGCACTTTGCAGTGCTCAGGGTTTGTTCCTGGCAGTACTCTGGGTTTAGTACTGGTTATGCAGTGCTGGAGATCAAATTAGGATTGGCAGCTTGTATGACAAGCACATAAACCCCTGTACCATCTCTCCAGCCCCATAATGCAATATTATGAAAACTTGAAAAGGAAGGAATTTTAATACATGTCACAACATGGTTGAATCTCAAGGACATTACGTTAAGTAAGCCAGTGACATAAAGACAAATGATATATTATTTCCCTTGCATGGGTTATCTAAAGTAGCCAAATTCCTAGAAATAGAAAGTAGAATGATAGTTCCAAGGACATTGGGAAGGGAATGTGAATACTATTCTTTAATGAACTTCAGTTTTGCAAGACGAAAAGAAAACATGTTCTGAGAGCTGTTTGAAAGTACTGTGAATTTGCTTAAAATTGCTGACATGCACCCCTAAGAATGGATAAGCTAATAGACTTATTGTGGCAATCATTTCAAGCATATACAAAGATTGAAACATAGTCTTAGACACCTGAGACTAAATGTCAGTTATACTTCAGTAATTAAAAAAAAGAAAGAAAAGGAGAACATCAGTTTTGCATTGAATGAAAAGCTGCCTCACCCCCTCTCCAAATCAACACACAAAAAGAAAAGAAAATCCATTTGCCCTATGTGCCTTAAATATTCCCCAAAAGACACATAAGAAATTGAAATATTGTCTACTTCTGCAATGAAATTTGTGGTGGGGAGTTATGTGGGTGGGAGTCTTCAATATTGTATGAACATTTATGCTTTTTAAAAGTATATGCATTAGTAAGAAAAAAAATTTGAAAGGCGAAAAAATAAAAAAGATTTTAAAAAGAAAGAAAATGACAATGTATCATCTCTTTTAAACAAACATTTAAAATGAAAAAATAAATGTCTTTGCATGTGGGAGGCCTAAATTTGTTCCTACACTACATGGCACCTTGAGCACTGTCAGGGAGTGAACCCAGACATGGAGTTGAGCTAAGTAGTCCTCAGCACCACTGGGTATAGCCAAAATCCCCTCCCCTTCTGCCAGAATTTAGGGGCCAGACAGCTCAGGGGACTAAGGGCTTACTTTGCATTCAGGAGACTCAGGTTCAGTCCCTAATACCAAGTTGTAAGAGCACATTTCTCTGATCACAGAGTAGAGAACCATCAAGCACTGCCTAGTGTGTCCACCCACAGAAACTTAAAAAAAAATGGCTAAACTGAAAATAATCAACAAGATGATAAATTTCACAATTAAATTTATTTATTTTCTTTCATTTTGGAGCCACACTCAGTGGTATTCAGGGCTTATTTCTGGCTTTGTGCTCAGGGATCACTCCTGGTGGGCTTTGGGAGCCATATGGGATGTTGGGGATTGTACCTGGTGGTCCAGGTGCAAGAGAAGTACCTTAACTCCTGTACTATCTCTCTGGCCCCCAAATATCACGTTTTAAAAACCAATATACAAAATATTTATCTTGGAACATTCATTATGATTCTCAAATTTGTATCTCCAGATTTCACCCTCCTTACGCATCCCATATGCTCACTCTAGTAGGATGGTGGTTTTATAGGCATTTCTCCATCACATGTCTAAAACATAAACTTTAGGTTATTTTTTAAAAAAAAAATATTTATTATTCATTTTAATTGAATCACAGTGAGATACAAAGTTGGCTCATGATTGGTTCCAACACCCATCCTTTCACCAGTGCACAGTCCCTACTACCAATGTCCCCAATTGCCCTCCTGCCCCCTCACCCCCCACTGCCTAGTGACAGGTTCTCTCTCTCTCTCTCTCTCTCTCTCTCTCTCTCTCTCACTACACACACACACACACACACACACACACAAACTTTGCACCCAACCTACTCCTTTGTCTGTGACTCTTCTCATTATTCAAGGCACTTTTGTGAAGTTATTGAGGTCAGAACTCTCTGTGTTGTCTGTGACTGTTTTCCTTCACTTACATTTCGCATCTTTCAGCAATTTCTAAGGACATAACTTCAGGTCATCTTATATCTCACAACTTTACGCCACCTCCGCATACTTTAGTCAAAATTAACTTGCTTTCTGACTTAGGAGCCCATTGTAATGACTTCCCAGTCATTTTCCCCATGTCTTCTGTTGTCTTTTTAAAATATCTTCTCCATAGACACTTTCAGACTCTTTAAAACACTAGTTTTTTTTTTTTTTTTTTTTGCTTCTCCTGCTTAGAGCTCTCCAGTGACCTCCCATAATACCTGGGATAAAATACAGGCCTTACATGGCTTATGAGGCCTTCCGGGTCTGCCTGGGAAACTCTCTCATCATAACAGCTCTGCTTTCTCCCTTTTTCTCTGAATCTCAGTTTTCATTTCCTTGATCATACTAAAAATATTTAAGCCTTAGGGCCTCTCAAATCCAGATGTCCATGTAATTTTTCCTTCTCACTTCCTTCACAAGCAAATGTCATCTCTTTAGATCTTACTTGACCATCTTACCTACTTGGCACCCACATTTCTCCCATAATCCTTATTTTCTTTTTTTAAATATATTTTATTATACCACCATGAGATAAACAATTACAAAAATGTTCATGTTTGGGTTTCGACCGTACAGTATTCCAGCACCCATCCCTCCACCAGGGCCCATTTCCCACCACCAATGTCTCCGATTCCCCCCCTCTACTAGCCTGCCTCTATGGCAGGTTCTTTATCTCTTTTATCTCTTTCTCTTTCTCTCTCTCTCTTTCTCTCTTCCTTCTCTTACATATTGTGGATTGTAATATATACTTAGAGGTTATCATGTGTATCTTTTTGCCTGTATTTAGTGCTAAGTTCTATGTGGTAATAGCACTTTCGACAATTATTGGCACATTGTTCCCTTATCTGTCTTTCCTAACATCTGCTCCCACACCTTTGTGGTAATTTCCACATTTGACAAGACCTCCTGATCCACATTTCGCCTGACCTTGGATATTGGTATCATAATGTGTGTGTATGTGTGTGTGTGTGTATGTATGTATGTATGTATATATGTATATATTTATATCATGCAAATAAATGCAGTCATTCTATATCTGTCTCTCTCCTTCTGGCTAATTTCACTCAACATGATCTTCTCCATGTCCATCCATTTATAGGCAAATTTCATAACTTCATTTTTTCTAACAGCTGCATAGTATTCCATTGTGTAGATGTGCCAAAGTTTCTTTATCCTGTCATCGATTCTTGGGCACTCTGGTTGTTTCCAGATTC
This sequence comes from Cryptotis parvus, assembly GCA_021461705.1. Classification (NCBI taxonomy): domain Eukaryota; kingdom Metazoa; phylum Chordata; class Mammalia; order Eulipotyphla; family Soricidae; genus Cryptotis; species Cryptotis parvus. The sequence goes on along the minus strand of JAJIBD010031200.1, from coordinate 34,947 downwards.
TGGCTATTGTGAATAGTGCTGCTATGAATATAAAAGCAGGGATGGTGTTTCCGCTGCGTGTTTTTGGCTTCCCAGGGTATATTCCCAGGAGTGGTATGGCTGAGTCAAATGGGAGTTCAATTTCTAGTCTTTGGAGGAATGTCCATATAGTTTTCCAAAAAGGCTGTACCACTCGACATTCCCACCAACAATGGATGAGAGTCCCCTTTTCCCGCATCCACGCCAGCACTTGTTGTTCTTGCTCTTTTGGATATGTGTCAGTTTCTGTGATGTGAGATGATATCTCATTGTTGTTTTGATTTGCATCTCTTTAATGACTAATGATGATGAGCATTTTTCATATGTCTTTGGGCCATTCAAACTTCTTCCTTGTCGAAGTTTCTGTTCATTTCTTCTCCCCATTTTTGATGGGGTTGGATAATCCTTATTTTCTTACCATATTCTCTTAATTTTCTTTTTTGTTTGTTCACTTTATGTACAGCCATGCTTAACACTTTGAAAGTAGCATAGCATTGCTTATAGTTCAATGTATAGTACAATATAGTAATGAAACTAAAGCCTGGGCTGAAGAGATTATGCAGGAGGTAAGGTTCTGGCCTTGCATGTGCAACCCTAATTCAAATCCCCGTGCCAGATATGGCTCCTTGAGCACTGTCAGGGGCCACTCCTGAGCACAGAGCCTAGAATAGCCCCAGAGCACTGTGTACCCTCGTGCACCTTACCCCAAAAAAAGAAATAATGGAGAAATTTATTTTTAAGTACACAGTTTGGTGGAAGATCAGTTGTATAAAGATTTTAATGAGTCAAAAGTGAATGCAGTGCTTCTTCTATTAATTTCTTGAAGATCACTGCAATCATTTCTGACTCATTAAAATTTATTATAAATGACTGCTTTTATCACTTTTGGACAATGTAAGAACTTGGACACACAACTCTATTGCCTTCTGTCTTTGTGCTGTTATAAATTTAGATCCCCCTATATTTTAAACTTTCCTAGGTATAATTTTTATTATTTTATTTAATTATTGGAATTTAGTCACATTTTCATTCTGTTGGTTACTCTACTTGTATCACATTACTTCAGTCTGATAATTTTTTCTTACTATTTTCTTCAGTGCTGTTCTGCTGTTGCACTCCCTTGATTTTTTTTTTTTTTTTTGGTGTGTGTGTAGAAATGTCCTAATTTTACTTTTAGTTTTTTTTTTTTGGGTCATACCAGGCAATGCTCAGGGGTTACTCCTGGCTCTGTGCTCGGAATTGCTCCTGGCACTGCGTGGGGACCATATGGATGCCAGGGACCGAACCCGATCAGCTGCACGCAAGGCAAATGCCCTACCTGCTGGACTATCACTCTGACCCTTTACTTCCAGTTTTGAAAAGCATTTTTACTGGGTATGAATTTCAGGTTGGACATTATTTTCTTTCAGCTCTTTAATGATTTTTATTGCTGTGCTTCTGATTCCACTTTCTGTTAAAACCAGAGACCAGTTTGCTAATATTTGTTGGAAATGGTTATACCGGTCTAGACCTGAGCATTGAATGTAGGCAAAAGATAATGCATGATAACCCCTAGCTGTCTAAATGTATGTACTGTAAACCACAATGTGTAAGAGCAGGGAGAGAGAGAGAGAGAGAGAGAGAGAGAGAGAGAGAGAGAGAGAGAGAGAGAGAGAGAGAGAGAGAGAGAGAGAGAGAGGTCACGTTGGTGGGGAGGGAATAGGGGACATTGATGGTGTGGAAATATGTGCTGGTGGGGGATGGGTGAAAAACACTGTATTACTGAAACCCAATCATAAACAGTTTTGTAATTTTATGTCTCACCATGATATAATAAAAAAAAAAACAGGAGATCTTTTGGATATCATGTTTTGCTGCCTTTAAGTTTTAAAAGAATCAGTTTTTCTATGATGTATCTAAGTATAGATTATCATGTATTTTTTATCCTTTGTGGTATTCATATTACTTCTTGAATCTATGACTTGATCAGTTTTGCTAAATTCTCAGCTAATTTATCTTTGTATATTGCTTCTACAATCTCCTTATCCTTTCTCTGAGATTAAACTTAAGTTCATTCGACCTTGTTATTGTGGCTTGTATACTTGTGCATTCTTTGTCTTATTTTCTAACCTTTTCTCTCCAGTCTGGATAATTTTTTTCTTTCTTCTAATTCACTAGTCCCCTGCTCCTCATTCTGGAGACTCCATCCCAGTGGTTCTTTTTTCACTTTCTTATATTTTCAGATTATTTTATTAGAATGAATTCATTTTGCCACATTTATTTTTTTGTTAATCCTCCCCTCTTCCACACCATTTGAGAATAGACAGAAGACTTGGTGATTTTTCTTTCCTAAATACTTCATAACTTCTTCCTCTTATACTTTAGCAAGTATTTCCAAAATCAAGGATTTCTACTCTGTAAACAATCATCATATCCAAACATCACACCCAGACATCATACAAATTGATTATATATTTTACAATAGAACTTTATAAGTAATGTATTTATGTGTTATAAAGCATATAGGAGCTTAATATGAGTAAAATATTTAAAATGATACTCCATATGTAAATTTTCCTAAATATCCAAAAGAAGTTTTTTTTTTTTTTTTCCTGTCTTATGCCAGTTTATTTTTTTTTTATTTTATTTTTTTTTCTTTTTTAACATTTTATTATATCACCGTGAGATATACAATTACAACGTTGTTCACATTTGGAGGTTTCAGTCACACAGTATTCCAGCACCCCGCCTTCCACCAGTGCCCATCACCCATCACCTATGTCCCCAATTCCCTCCCCTCCCACGTTCTGCCTAAATGGCAGGTTCTTTATCTCCTCTCTCTCTCTCCCTCTCTCTCTTTCTTCTCCTATAAATTGTGGGTTGCACTACCTACACTTAGAGCCATCATTTGCATTTTTTGTCTGTATTTAATGCTCAGTTCTATGTTGGTATCAGACCTTTTGACGTTTATTCACACATGTTCCCGTCTCTATCTTACCTAACCTCTGACTCCCACGCTTGTGGTAATTTCCACTTTTGGTAAGATCACCTGGTATATTTATGTCATGCAAATAAATGCAGTCATTCTATGTCTCTCTCTTTCCTTCTGACTAATTTCACTCAACATGATTCTTTTCATGTCCATCCATTTATAGGCAAATTTCGGAACTTCATTTTTTCCTGACAGCTGCATAGTATTCCATTGTGTAGATGTACCACAGTTTCTTTATCCAGTCATCAGTTCTCAGGCATACTGGTTGTTTCCAGGTTCTGGCTATTGTGAATAGTGCTGCTATGAAAATAAAAGTGTGGATTGTGTTTCCGCTGTGTGTTTTTGGCTTCCCAGGGTATATTCCCAGGAGTGGTATGGCTGGGTCAAAGGGGAGCTCAATTTCTAGTCTTTGGAGGAATGTCCATTTTGTTTTCCAGAAAGGTTGTACAACAAAAGAAGTTTTTTATAGCTGACCAACCTCTGATCTAGGATCCCACATTACATTTAGGCATCTTTTGGTCTCATTTATTTATTTATTTTGCTATGATTTTTGTTTTTATATTATTTATTTTGTGTTTGTTTGTTTGCATTTTTGGTCACAGCTGGCAATGCTTGGGGGGTTACTCCTGGCTGTGCACTAAGGAATTATTCCTGGTGGTGCTCTGGGGACCATATGGGATGCCGAAGACTGAACCCAGGTGGGCCATGTGTCAGGCAAACATGCTACCACTATACTATCACACTCACCCCTATTTATTTATTTCATGTTTTGGGGGTACACCTGGCGGTGCACAGGGTTTACTCCTGGCTCTGCACTCAGGGGTCACTCCTAGCAGTGCTTGAGGAGCCATATAGGATGCCGAGGAATCGAACTAGTATCAGCCACGCTTCAAGTCCAGAGCCCTATCTGCTATAGACTGTCGCTGGTCTCTTATATAGAATATTTTTCCAGCCCCTGTTTTGGGTGAGGACAACAAAGTCTTTTAGGTTCTAGGTAATTTGTTTCACAGTATGTTCCTCGTTTTGGATTTGCTTGATTGTTTCCTCGTGATCAATTTTAATTGAACATTTTGGCAAGAACATACTAGGAAATCTTGATGTCGGTTTATCTCATTATTTGTGAACCTATGTTTGGTTATCTAATTAAAGTAAAAAATTAGTGGGACTAGAGAGATGGTATAAAGGTAAGGCAAATGCATGTGGCCGACCCCCTATTCAATTTGTGGCACCAAATATGGTACCCAGCTACCACCAGGGGTGATCCCTGAGCACAAAGTCAGGTAAAAGCCCAGAGCACCTCCAGGTGTGGCCCCCCAAACAAACAAAAGGTAAAAGTTGTTAGGGTCAGGGTTGAGACTCAACAGTGAAGCTTGTGCCATGAATATATAAGATCTGGGTTTTATCCCTAGAACTACAAAAACATTAAGTGGAAGGTTTAAAATGGTTACCAAAAAATTACAGTCTTTAAGTGAGTAATAGTTTCTACATGGTAAATGATGAATCTGTATCTCCACCCCACCTCTCTCTAATATAAAATTTGGCAGAAACTCAAATTATTTTCTAGTGTTAGAGTATTTCAAGAGGGAGGATTTATATTGTTGACATCTTCTTTCTGTGTCACTGACAACTCGGCATGCTCACAGAGCAGCCCTGTGGTAGTGGGGGTTTTTCCTCTTGAATTTTGGTTGTGTGGTAATGAGGGATCTTTTCTCTTGAATTTTGGTTGTTCGGTAAAAGGCTGTTTAGTGAAAGCATGATTAATAGACTTCACTGGATGCATTACTAATGGTTGAAGCTAGCTCGATTTTGTTTACTTGTTTTTTGTAATTTTGAAAGGCCTGGTGCTTCTTATGCAGATCTGCTATGTTAGTGTAAATAGACCCTCAAATTAAAGGCCACACATAAAAAAATAGAGGAAGAAAAAAATCAATCAACAAAAACCAAAACAGTGATTATGTTGGAAAGAAACTACTTTCTGTTAGTATTTTAATTCCCAGTTCTCATAGGAATTAATTACTATAAAGTCTCTCTTATGCTATATTGTCTGCAAGCAGGCATTTATTTATTTTATTTCAAGAGATCCAAAATAATTGGACTGGTATAATGGTAGATAATTAGAAACAATAATAAATACATGGATTAGGAAAATGATAGTGGGTCGAACTATTTTTTTAAACCCATTTGCCTGACTCTCATGTAACTGTGTCATTCGCCAGAACACTTTCCATGTACTATTTTTTTTTTTTTAAGAATTTGAGAAGATATATATTTAGCTTGTAAACTTCCACAGAATGTTGACTTTTTGTTTACTTTGGTTTTTGAAGATACTGACCTTTCTTTTAATGCTAGCTATTATGCATCTTTGAACTCATAACTTTGTAAGTCCATGAAGGTGAGCAGTCTCTAGTAGCAATTAAACCTTATTAAGATCGTCCTGTTTATGTAATTAAAAAACCCTGAATAGTGCATTTAGGGTTTTAAAATTTTTGTTTGTTATTATACATAAATAGCTCACTTTCATTTCTTTGGTTTGCTTTGGTGTTAAGGGCTTACTCCTGGCTCTGTGCTCAGAGATCACTGCTGATAGGGCTCTGGGTACCTTAGGAGATGCTTGAACTCTGGTTGGCCGCATGCAAGGCAAGTGCCCTACTGCCGTATTATCAAGCCAGCCCCAAATACCCCACTTTTGTTACCTGTGACTGAGGTAGATGGTTGAGTGTTAGAGCACATGACTGGGATACGTGGGCTCTGAGTTTGATCCCCAGCACTGCATGGCCCTGGAGCACCACTGGATGTACCCCTGGGTTCTCCCAGCACTCCCAGCATCTGTGGATGGGGCCTTTATTGAAAATAAAAAGAAAACAAAATGTGTTACCTTCTAGGAGCTTAGAGAGTAAGAGAAGAGACAGAGGATAAAGCATTTACCATAATGCCTCTTGGAAATACAGAAACACAACAGTGAGCTCCGCCAACACTGTCGTTAAACTGGAGCTATAGGACCTGTATTATGACTGCATAAATCAAAACCGCTTGGCACCATTAGGCTGCTGTGAGTCACAGAGGGTTTTGTCTTTGGCAAACAAATTTGTTATGCTCTTAGGTTTTCTTTAATATGCTAGATAAACCTGGCTAAACGTTTCAAAGCATTGCGTGGTTAAAACCTTTTTTGTCAACTTTTCATGTATTTGTTTACCTTTACCTGATATTTATTTTATATGTATATTTTTAATATATGTTTTATATGTTTTAACAATATGTTTTATATATGTTTATATCCAGCATATATAAACATATATAAAACATATTGTTTTATATATGTTTGGCTGTGTGATACGCCAAATACCAGTGACAATTATATACCTCATCCCCATGACCTGATGGAATGGTTTGAGGCTCCTTATGTTCCTAGAGCAAGCTGGTGCCCTTGGGCTCTACTAGCATGAGATAGGACATGGAGATGTTACCGGTGCCCGGCTCGAGCAAATCGATGATGAACGGGAAGACAGTGATACAGTGATATGTTTATATATGTATGTATTTTGGCTGGGGATCAAAACCTGATACTTAATTTAGCTTGATCCTCTGATAGGGAAATTAGTGTTTTTTTCCCTATGTGTTGTAAATTGTGTGTGTGTGTGTGTGTGTGTGTGATTTTCAAATTTATCAGCTAGAATGTTGAACAATAGATGTGTCTTCAGGTAGATAGCATGCATAGTCTTTATTATTGTCTACCATGCTTGGTATGGTTGGGGGAGACCATTTGGTGCTAGAGATTGAACCATGGACTTTTCAGTTTGAGATTTGCTGAAACTCATCTTCGCTTAGGGCGAAAATGCTGGTACATAGAAATAGAAATGTCCTTCTCCCAGAAACTGTTGCATGTGTTTTAGTTTGCGGTTTGGGTGCATGCCAGCTGATACTGCAATAGTTCATGGTTTATGAAGCCTTGCTTGAATTTGTTAAACATGAATGTCGGCTCTGAGTAAAAGAGCAAAGCAATCTCAGGCTCAAGTAAGACTCTGCAGCAGAGGTTTCCACCCCGGTTTGGCTTATTACCTTCCTTTCCTAAAAAGAATCACCTACTGTCTTTTGGAAATCTACCTCCTTTGAGCAAACAGAAAGTGTTCTCCAGTTACATAGAGGCTTTTACAGATTCACCTCCACCCTGAAGCCCCCATCATTCCGGCACCCCCATCCTCCTGTCTTAGGGCAGAGGGGTCATTATTACCCACTTTGGCAACACTAGCCTACAGTTTCAGAATTTGTTTTTGGGACTACACTCAGCAGTTCTCAGGGTTTACTCCTGCCAACTGTGGGGAACCATAAGGGGTGCCGGGGTTCAAACTGGGTTGGCTGTGTGTAAGGCAAGTGCCCTACCTGCTGTACGATTGCTTTGGCTCCCAGTCTCAGAATTTTACAGAAGAAATAAGTTTCCTCTTCAATGGAAAGAGGACCATAAAATGTTTCTTACCTGTTTTATTTAATTTATCTGATTATCGATGAATTAATGTCATGATCATAATTGCATTTTATTGGGGATTTTTTCCTTTTTTGCATCACATTGAGCTAATTTTCAGTTGTTTGTGTTTTATTATTTTTGCTCAGTTGCGATAATAGCAAATCTAACTATTAACGGACAAGTAAATTAGCTCACAGTAGTGGACATGTTTTGTTTTCATAACTGATTTTTATCTAGGCCAGATTACCCATCAAGATGTGTGATATATTATCTGAGGCCTCTTAGATAACTTACAAATGTGTTACATTGCCTAACCTGAATATTCTGTTGTCTAAGTAAAACATAATTATAGCTTAGTTGATAGAACCAGATTTAAGAAAACACTGCTTACTTTTAATTTGCTCAGTTCTGTGAATGTCTTTTTTTAATCTTCAGCTTGATTAACTTCTGTTATTGATTTTCCGAGTGTATACAGTAGAATTAAGTGCAGCCAATTTTGTGTAGCATTTTTAACCGCAGTTTTTGCTCTTTATACAGTACATTCATATATTCAGAGTTATGCATATATACCTCATATATTCTACTTTTCCATGATCTTAAGTCCAAAAGTTGTGTTTTCCCTATTTTTTTTAGGTGGGAGGTATAAGTGAACTCTGTGCAGAAAGAGAAGAAGGAAATGTATTAATCTTTAGGTTCTGAGAACTTGATTGCTGATTTCCTGAGTCTGATTTTTTTAATTCTCATTTTCTTAGTTTTGATGATTTCACCAGGAACATAACGAAGTCTAGATAATCTTGGGCTGGGAGATACCATAAGGGGTGGAGTGTATGAGTTGAGTTGAATGTGTGAGGCTCTGAGTTTGATCCCTGATATTGTACAGTACCTTGCACCCTTCTAATATAGCTGTGCCAACATTGGCTGTTGGCCCTATCTTGATCACTTGATCACTTGACATTCTGTTATTCGTCGATTTGCTCAAGCAGACACCAGTAACATTTCCATTTGTCCCTGTCATATGCTAGTGTAGCCCAGTGGCATCTGCTTGCTCCAGGAATACGAAGAGCCTCAACCGTTCATTCAGGGTCTTGACAAAGAAGTCTGACCATCTTGTAGGTGGGCGACCACGTCATCTTTTGATGTCCTGTGGGATCCAGTTGGTTACGGCTCTAGACCAGCAGTCATCTCCAAGTCGCATTACATGTCCAGCCCATCTGATTTTTGACAATGGCAAACAAGACAGCATCCCTGACTCTCGATCATTGATGAAGGCCGGAACTCCGGATTCCTTCTCTTATTTGAGTGAGGCATGATTTCTCTTTGGAGGACCCAAATAACGTTCTCATCCTGCTTTCATAGGGTCCAGGTCTCTGAGGTGTATGATAATGCAGGGAGAATGGTGGAGTCAAAGAGATGTGCCCGGAACCGGAAGTTCTTTGTCCTTTTAGCTATTTCTTCCATGTTCTTGAAGGCATTCCACACAGCTCTCTTCCTCCTGCACAGATCAGGTGCTAGGTCGATCATCATGTTGAGTTCTCGATCTAGGTACACATAACTGCTGCATTCAGAGATGTTTGTTCCATTCAGAGTGAATAGAGCATCTGGAACTAGTTTGTTTTTCTTGAACACTATTTTGTTGAGATTCAGCTGTAGACCTACCTTTCCACATTCACAGTCGAAGTCAGCCAGCATTTGTGCCACTTCGCTGATGTTTGGTGTTATTAGAACGATGTCATCAGTGATCAGAGGTGGTGTAGTTGCCGACCATCTATCTTCACTTTCATTCCTTCCCATTCTTATTGTCGCATGATGTTCTCGAGGGTAGCACTGAAGAGTTTCAGTGACATGGTATCACCCCTGCCGAACCCCTCTTTTGACACCAATGATCACTTCCTTGTAGAATGGTGAGATCCTGGTGGTGAATTTGTAATACAGCTCATGAAGGATCTTGATGTATTGAGTTTGAATGCCCTGTTTGGCTAGGGCTTCGATGACCACTTTGGTCTCAACAGAATCAAAGGCTTCTTTAAATCAGTGAACGTTAGAGTGGCATCTTGAACTCCCTACAAATCTTAATGAGCTTGGTTACCATGTGAATATGGTCAATTGTGCTGAATCCTTTTGGGAGCGAGCTTGCTCGCATGGTTGTCCTTCATCTAATGTTCTGTCAATCCTGTTCAGGATGACTCGAGTGAACAGCTTGTAGATGACGGACAAGAGGCAGATTGGGCGATAGTTGCCAATGTCATGGATGTTTCCCTTTTTGAACAGTAGAACTGTCCTGCTGGCTTTCTGTTTGGAGGGAACCTTGCATTTAGACACATAGCATGTGAAGAGCAGAGCCAATTTATTGATTGATGAGCACTGACTACATATTCTTCAGGTGTTTGGGTCTGACACTGTCTGGGCCTGGTGCTGTTCCCTTCTTTACCGATGAGATGGCATGTTGGATTTCAGAAGGGAGGATGTTGGGAATGACATATTCATCCTGTGGAATTTGGCATGTGGGCAGGTGGACGTGGCTATCAAAGAGATCCGAGTAGAAGTAATGGATGATCTTCTCCATTGCCTTTCTGGAATATGGAGCGATATTCAGGGCGATCCATCAGGACGTCAGAGGGCAGCCATCTTGGTCTTATAGTTGGCGGACAGGCGGGTGTGCGAATGCTTTTCCAGGCTTCTGCTGCATCGGCCAGTATTGCTGATCTTCTCTCTTTGAGGTCTTCCTTTATCGCTTCTCTGCACTTTTTATTTTGTTTTATTTTACTTTATTTTATTTTTTGCAGGGTACCGGGGGCACACCTGGTGATGTTTGCGGGGATTACTCCTGGCTCTACACTCAGAAATTACTGCTGGTTGTGCTTGGGGAACCACATGGGATGCTGGGATAAAACCTGAGTCAGCTGTAGACAAGGCAAGCACCTTATCTGCTGTACTATCTCTCCAGCTCCTACTTTAAAACTAAAAAAAAAATTTGGGGGGGGTTGGGCTATAGCCAGTGATGTTCAGGAGTTACTCCTGGCTCTGCACTCAGGACTCACTGCTGGTGGTGCTCAGGGGACCATATGGGATGCTGGGATGGAATCTAGGTTGGCCATGTAAGGCAAGCACCCTGCCCACTGTACTTTTTCTTTAGGCCCTGTTGCTCCTATTTTTAAAAGTGTATCAGTGGCTGGGAGTCAAAGGGCTAGAGAGCATGTTTGCATACGGAGGCCCAGGTTCTGTTCTGCACTGCATAGTCCCCTGAGCACTGCCAGGATTGGACTCCAACCAAACCAAACAAAACAGAACTAAAAGTGTGTCAGTGGTTTTCAACCTTTACTCCTAAACGCCAGCCCTCTTTGCTCATCAGTCCACAAACAGGAGATTAATCATAGGGGCCGGAGCGATAGTCCAGCGGGTGGGGCTTTTGCCTTGAACACTGCCGGCCCATGCCAGCCTGGGTTCGATCCCCGGCATCCCATATGGTTCCCGAGCACCACCAGGAGTGATTCCTGAGTGCAGAGCCAGGAGAAACCCCTGAGCACTTCCGGGTATGACCCAAAAAAGCAAAAAAAAAAAAAAAAAAAAAAACTGCTGTGGTACATCCATTGTATCTACTTTTTTGAACCTGCAGACCAGAGTTTCCTCACTGTGGCTCCCTAACAACCTGGTTTTCTTTTCATGCCCCTCCCTTCCTATCTGTAGGTCTCCTTGGCTTGTGCCATGGCCACCCATCAATTCTCATTAGGATTGAGAATTCAAAATGAAATGAGTAGGAATTTTTAAAAAACAGAATGCTAACTCTGGAGAAGTACTAAGTAAGTATCTGATTACAACTAGAGATGAGAAATTTATTCTTTGACAGCGATGCTAAATAGACATTTAAAATAACTGCTGAATTTAAAGGCAGCAAATGCAATCTCCCCTCCCCCACTTCTTTTTATTTTAGAGCTAGTAATAAAAATGAGGTGGTACCTGAATGAAAGTCTCAGACCAGTGGAATAGAATAGAAGTCCTAGAGATGAACTTGGATTTAGAGACAGTTAATGTATTAAAGGAGCTGAGAGCATGAACTAGATAGCCATATGCAAAAAGTGAAACTGAGTTTGTTTCTCGTGACCAGTCTGGGTGGGGTTGTGGTGAAAAGGAGCCCTCATTCACTTCTGGTGGGAATGTCATCTGGCTCAACTTTTTATGGAAAACAGCACGGAGATTTCTGGTAGAAAATAAAGAATAGAACTTCCATATGGCCCAGCTATTCCGCGTCTTGACATCTACCTCCCAATTATAAAAACATTAATTTGAAATGATATTTGTTTACCTATTTTCATTGTGGTGCTTAATGCAGACAACCCAAATGTCTAGTAACAGATGAATGTATAGAAAATTCCCCCCCCACACACACACACAGGAATACTCTGCAGCTATAAGAAACTATGAAATCATGCAGCTTTCTGCTGTGTGGGTGGGACTGGAGGTTATGGTAATGGTGTATCTCACTCATCTGTGGTGTAGAGAGATATAAGACAGGGACTAGAAATTGGGTTTGGATTACAAATTACATGACAAAGCTCTGGGGAATATGGTAAGGGCAAATGTTGTTAGCAGGTTAGCAGGTTGTTGGTGGTGGGGTACAGTCACTTTGTACCTTAAAACCATAAATGCTAACACCATTGTGTTAGCATTGTGTAGCTTAATACTTAAACTACAATCATTTTAAAAAGAAAATTTTAGAAAAAGAAAGAAAATTAAAAATGATTTTATTTGGGGGTACAGTGCCCACTCAGTGGTGCATATGGAGCCGTGTGGTGCCGCGTGTTGACCCTGGGCTCCTGCATGCTAAGTATTACTCCAGCCCTTTGAGCCCCTGTCAAGATGACGTCTCTTTCTAGCGTCAAATTTCTGTGGAGGCTGTTGTCTTTGATAGTTAGATGATAAGATTTTATGCGGAGAGACCTAATTGTCAAAGGGACTAGATGGAAATGAACAAAATTGGGGTAGGGGTTCTTAAGATATAAAGAGGATTTCTCAGATTTGGTAGATGGAGGGAACTGTCATACTGAAGTGGAAACCATCCCTGAGTTCTCATCCCATTTCTCAACCTTTCTTGAGTGTGGCCCCCTTACAACTAGATTTTCTTCTTATGCTCTGCCCCTTTCCTATCTGTTCGTCTCCCAGGCATGTGCCATGGCCACCCATAAATGCGATGTTCACCAGTTGCTCCCTTGGATTATACTAGGGGTTCACCAGAGACCATATGATCCCTTTTAAACAAAAAAAATATATTGAGGAGGGGGGAGAAAAATTTTGACTATCAGAAAGTTATAACTTAGCTGACAAAATAGAATATAAACAAAATTTACAGTTCACAGCAAATTCAGAAAAAGGTGATTTGCATAGAGCTCATTATTTGATATCAAAACAAACAAATAAGTAAATGGGCACAGGATAGGAATAGGCAATTTTCAGAAAAGTACTTTCAGATGATTTGCAATATTTGAAAAGATGTACTGGGCTTAAGTAGCAGTCAATAAAATGTAAATTAAATCACATCAAACTCAGCTTACCACCTAAGATTGGCAAAAATTAAAGTGATCAGAAATACTTGTTACTTGGAATGGGGATATGGGAAGTTATTTAAATACATTGTATGTAGAAATATATTGGTTGTCATCAGCTTTTTTGTAAGGGAATCTGTCAAGATCTATTACAATTGAAAAGCTACATGTTCTATGACCCAGTAATTGGATTCAGGGAATCTATTCCTAACAAACTAAAAGCACTGTACAAGGATATTTAATTCAATACTGTCCATAATATAAAAACTAACTTCTGTTAACAGTGAAATGTATAATAAATTATGGCATATGTCACAAATAGAATATTGTGTTGCCATCAAAACCAGCATTATATGAGCAAACTTAGAAAGACTAAGTGGGGACTGTAGCAATAGTACAGCAGGTAGGGCATTTGCCTTGCATGCAGATGACCCACGTTCGATCCCCAGCATCCCATATGATTCTCTGAGCACAAGGAGTGACAAAAGAAGTACTAAGTGAAGTATTACTGAATGAGGCGAGAACTGTATACTTTAGATATTTACTAATATATTTTATTCTGGCCTGGAGAGATGGCCCAAAGTGCTAGAGCACCTGTGGTGCATGCAGAAGCCTAGGGTTTGATCTTCAGCACCACATAATCCTCCGAGCACTAACCCAGGAGTGGTCCCACAGTACTTTCAGATACTCTCCTGCCCCCTCCAAAAAAATATATCTTATTGTGACCAAAAATACTGAGGTGGGCTTATTATTATGCTTATGGGTGCATTATGTGTTCATATGGCACTATTTACGGCAGTAACATTGCAGAAAGAAATCTGGAAAGTTGTCTTTGGGAGTATTGATAATAAGACTGCAGTAGTTAGAAAAGAGGGTTGTATTACCAGGCAGTTATATGTGAAAATGCAAGAAATCAGAATTCAAGATGTAGATTTTGGAGTCACACTAGAGGTAGCATTAGATTCCAGCAAAAACCATGACTAACTTCTTAGCATTTATGGATATTTTTTGTGATCTGTTTTATTGTGTTCTTACCACCTTAACATGAACACAGTAATAGGTCTTACATTTTCTACTTAATAGGCTTATATAGAAATTATACTAATTGGTGCTTGTATGTTTTATTTTTTTTTTTTTTGCTTTTTGGGTCACACCTGGAGATGCTCAGTGGTACTCCTGGTTCTGCACTCAGGAATTACTCTTGGCGGTGCTCGGGTGGACCATATGGGATGCTGGGGATCGAACCTGGGTCGGCCATATGCAAGGCAAGCACCGTACCTGTTGTGCTATTGCTCGCCGCCCCTAATTGGTGCTTTTAAAGTTTGTATTTATTCAACAAATATTTATGGAACATCTGCTTTGTATTCTAGGCCCTCCAGTGATTAGTAAGTTTCCTGCCTGGTAAATACAGATCACATAACCACTCTGAAGACAAAAGCTTTTTGAGGACATGAAAGAGGCAGGGAAGAGGAAGATAGGATAAGCGATTGCTTTAGAGAGGATAGGCCAGAAAGGTTTTTCTGTGAGTCTGGCAGAAGGTCTGAGCGAAATGAATAAGGCCAAGTAGAAGTGCAAGAGAAGTATTGTCCTCTCTGACTGGCACATTCTAGAGAGCAAATGGCTAATTAACTGAGGCATTGAGAGTGAGAGGAAAGTGTGTCTAAATGAGTTTGCAGTTTTACTCATGCTGTGAGTTTGGATTTTAGTCCTTTTGTCATGGAAGGTGATGGAGGGTTAGAAATATTCGTTGTTGTGTTTGCATGTAGGAGTGGTCCCTGGCTGCTGAGTTTGAACAAGTCCCTGATGAGGAACTATACTGCACTAGTGTGGCCCTGCGATGAAATGATCTATTATAGTACTCCTAAAGAAAGTGGTGAGGAAGGGATCAGAATCAGCTACCTGACCATCTGGCTTAAATGCGCACAATCCTTTAGGGGATACTTTGTGATTAAAACGACTTGCACATTCAAAACAATATCAAGACCCATCTAACTTTTCATCTGTTTTTGGGGCAGTTGTAATCATTCTTCTTTGTTTCCTCTTTGTTTGCAGCTTGCTTTGGTCTCCCATGTTATAATGGTTTTATGAGTTGATACATATATACTGTGTGCAAGTACTGATTAAAGTGCTTTTCCTATGTTAAGTTCCTTCATTTTTGTACAGCCCTGAGAGGTAGCTATTATCATTCCCGTTCTACCTGTGAGGAAACCGCTAGCACATTTGTGCTTTAAGAGGCATTAATATCCATAACCAGGCTTTCTTGGCATGTTTAATGGCATTCAGCCCTGTTTGTGAAGGGATTGCATTCATCTTTTCTTATCTAACGTTTCATTTTATTTTTCAATTTTACATAGCATTGAAAAAGGTGTACATTGAAGGTTTGAGGGTTTTGGTGATACCTGATATGGGAACTAGATTTTGCCTTTTGCTGTATCTCTGACCTCGTGCTGTTGATTCTCCCCCTCCAAAGTCTTTGAACTTCCCATGTTTAAAAACTAAGTATCTCTCAGATGGCATCTCACATCTAGAACTAGCACATAAATCTTTCATTTATCTATCAATTTCAAGATAATGCCTGTGTTTTTATTCATAAAATAGAAAAGCTTTGCTTTTCTACTCCTAGTGCCTAGCGCAGTACTTAGACACAGCCAAATGTTTAGTAAATGTTAACCAAATGACTGCATGGAAAGACTAATTTCTCTTTGTAATGTAATTATTATTTTTACCTGCTAAAGAAAGAGATTTGTTCTGTGAGACAGAAAAATATGATTTCTGATGCACTATCTCAGCCACCCTAGTGGAAAGACTTGGGTCTCATCTCCCAATATTTATACATCAGCCTTATTGAAGCATTGTGATCCCTTTTTGGGGTCATTTGCCCATGCAGGATTGATAATTGGAGCGAGTTATTATGACTCACCAAGCCTAGGTCACATTTCTCTTCTAATGCCCATGGAAGGAGATTGATTTCTTACTAGAATGTTTAAGGAGTTTGACCAAACCAAGACCACAGCTAACATCGTCCACCCCAGAGAGAATTATAGAATTAAAACTTCCAATTAAGTCATCTCTTTTGCTAACCCTGTTCATTTATGGAGAAGTTCAAGAAAAAAAACAAACCTGTGGCTCTAGCCATAGAAATGTACCCAGTAGTATTTTTTGTTAGGAGGGAGAGAGCAGCTGAAGTGATTGAAAGATGGAAAAATTGGAAGATCTTAAGGCGGATTACCCCTCTTTTCAGGCTTCCTTAAGGGCTCTTAGTCCGTTCATCAAAGGGCTGGAATCTAGGTTGCTTTTGCAGATCTGGCTCATTTCCCACTGTTTTCCTCACAAACTTAAAGGTCCATTGAAGTGATAGATAAATGCACTTTGGAGTTCTCACAGCTCACCTTGTTTACTTAAACTTGTTTGGAGGCAGTTTCCCTAGCCCTAATCAGCCAGGCCTGTTTCTGCTCTTAGAGGAGGAGGTGTGTGTGTGTGTGTGTGTGTGTGTGTGTGTGTGTGAGAGAGAGAGAGAGAGAGAGAGAGAGAGAGAGAGAGAGAGAAAGCATTGGAAGAGGAACCCTTTGGGAAGTGGGAGTGAGTGAGGGCTGACAGACCTCCCCTCCCTTCACCAGAAGACATCTGAGTGCTGCTTGTTGCTCCTTTAATTGTACCCTTATCACAGTTTGCTCTCTGCCCAAGTCTTCCCTAATGGGAGGAAGGAGACATCAGAGAGTTATTGATCTGTGCTTATCCTTCATCACTACTTTCCATGGTAAAAATGATTGATGATGTAAAAGTAACCTTCAGGGATCTTGGTTGGTTCATAAAGAGAAGACAATTATGCCAATGTTATATGGAGAGACATTTTATTTTTTGTGACTTTTTTTTGTCCTTAAAATAAGTGGGAGGAAATCATACAAAGTGAGTAAATGATGGTATTACTGAGAAACTTTCGCTGAGGTGACCCTCACCTTAAGCAAGAGGATCATTATAAGGATTTAGCTCATGGGCTTGCATGTTTACTAGAACTGTTTAATATTAGGTTGTTTTCGTTTGTTCTAAAATTACTATTTTGAGGTCTATAAATGTTTCCCAATCTCAAAATAAAAAAAACATACAGGTATAGTGGAGAGACAGTAGGTGCAAAGGAAAACATGTGTGTGCACACAAACACACACACACACACACAAATCCTTCCATTAAAAGCAACAGGGAAATAGTACAGGGCTAAGGTACTTGCCTTACCTGTGGCTGATACTGTTTCAATCCCCAGTACTATGTATGGTTTCCTGAACAGCTCTGGAAGTGAACCCTGAGCACAGAGCCAGGAGTAAGCTCTAGGCACAGTTAGTTGTGGCCCCAAAGAGAAAAAAAAAGTGTGTGTGTGTGTGTGTGGGGGGTAAGGCAAGGCAACAAACCGTGCTATCTCAACTCTGCGTCTTTTGCCTTGTGTGTTTTGTTTTTATTTTGTTTGGGGCCACACTTGGTGATACTTAGGGGTTACTCCTGTCTTTTCACTTAGGGATCACTCCAAGCAGGCTCAGGGAACTATATAGGATGCTGGAGAGCAAATCCAGGTCAGTTGCATGCAAGGCAAACACTCTCCCTGCTGTACTATCACTCTAGTCCCTATACTATTTCAACACTGAAATGAGCTAGTTTATGGTGATTTTCACCTTTTAGAAGGGAGCTATACCACTATCACTGTTATTTTCACCTTCTTGATGTGAATTATCGTGGCTGAAATTATGAGAGTGTTCATAGGAGCTGCCACTAACTAATATATGCTATACCTTTCCTTGGAAATAATTTCATTGTTGTTCTTCATGGCCGTGTCTGTGGGATCAGCATGCTACCATCAAACAATTCTTAAAGGTTGCCTATAAATAGTATTTTCTGTTTCATTGTGTACAGAATTCATTGTGTACTGTGTTTCATTGTGTACAGAATTCATTGTGTACAGAATTCTGTTTCATTAAAGTTATAGATCCTGTTTTTCCTCAATAAATTTAAAAATGCAGTGATAAAGTTTTTTTTTTTTTAAATAAACATCTCAACCATGATTCACACATTATTGGTTTTGCACTACTTAGGTTACAGAAACTTAGTATTTGATAAGATTCTCTAAACGTTATGCAGAAGAACAACAAGCTTCTAAAATAAATAGGGCTGTAAAATAAACTCAATCCCAGGCCTTGAGGAGCTTATTTTCTTTTACATTTTAGAATATATCTATTCCACAGAATTTCAAATGTGCAGTGTATACATGTTCAAATCACTAAATATCTGTTTGTCATATATCAGGTGGTCTTGTCAAAGGTGGAAATTATCACAAACATGTGGGAGTCAGAGGCTAGGTAAGACAGAAAATGGAACATTGTGCTAACAATTGTCAAGGGTACTAATGCCAACCTAGAACTGAGCATTAAATAGAGGCAAAAGATACACATGACAACCCTTTAATGTATGTTCTGTAATCCATGGTCTGGAGGGAAGGAAAAGTGAAAGAGAGAGAAAAGGAAAGAAATAAAGAACCTGCCATGGAGGGGGGGCTGGGGGGGGGGAGGGAACCGGGGACGTTGGTGGTGGGAGATGGGCACTGGTGGAGGGACCGGGTGCTGGAACACTGTATGACCAAAACCCAAATATGAACTTTTAATTGTATATCTTTGTAATTGTAAAAATAAAAAATTAAAAATATCTGTTTGTTCCTTCTGTTTTCTATGCCTTCTGCTGATAACTTTATTTGCCTCAAGAGATCAAACAAACTTTTACTGGGCATCTCTCCCCTGAAGTATTCCCTTACTTCTACTGTTTCTCTTTCACACCGCTTCCAGGTTACCTACCTTCCTTCCTTCCTTCCTTCCTTCCTTCCTTCCTTCCTTCCTTCCTTCCTTCCTTCCTTCCTTCCTTCCTTCCTTCCTTCCTTCCTTCCTTCCTTCCTTCCTTCCTTCCTTCCTTCCTTCCTTCCTTCCTTCCTTCCTCCCTTCCTCCCTCCCTCCCTCCCTCCCTCCCTCCCTCCTTCCTCCCTCTTTCTTTCCTTCTTTCTTTCTTTCTTTCCTTCCTTCTTTCTTTCTTTCTTTCTTTCTTTCTTTCTTTCTTTCTTTCTTTCTTTCTTTCTTTCTTTCTTTCTTTCTTTCTTTCTTTCTTTCTTTCTTTCTTTCTTTCTTTCTTTTCTTTCTTTCTTTCTTTCTTTCTTTCTTTCTTTCTTTCTTTCGTTCTTTATTTCTCTCTCTTTCTCCCTTCCTTCCTTCCTTCCTTCCTTCCTTCCTTCCTTCCTTCCTTCCTTCCTTCCTTCCTTCCTTCCTTCCTTCCTTCCTTCCTTCCTTCCTTCCTTCCTTCCTTCCTTTCTTTCTTTCTTTCTTTCTTTTTCTTTCTTTCTCTCTTTCATTCTTTCGTTCTTTCTTTCTCTCTCTCTCTTTCTCTCTCTCTCTCTCTCTCTTTTTTTTTGCTTTTTTGGGTCATACCCAACAATGCTCAGGGGTTACTCCTAGCTCTGTACTCAGGGATTGCTATTGGTGCTTGAGGGACCATAAGGGATGCTGGGGATCGAACCTAGGTTGGCTGCATGGAAGGCAAATGCATTATCAGCTGTGCTATCACTCTATCCCCCAGGTTGTCTTTCATTAAAAAATTATTGTATTTGTATCACATGTTTGCAATAATGTTAGTGCTATGGCTTTGGTGTACCTCGTGACTTTACCTCTGAACCACCACAGTGCCCAAGCCCCTTCTTCACAAGTGTCCTTATGTTATTTCTAGTTTGTCTCTACCTTCCCCTCTACCCCGGATGCAGTACCCAACAGATTACCCAAATTCTCCTCCTCCTCTTCTGCCTCGTCCTCCCTCCTCTTCTCCTTCTTCTTCCCCTCTCCTTCCCTCCCTCCTCCTCCTCTTCCTCCATTTTCTCCTCTTCCTCTTCTTTTCTTCCTCCTCCTTTTTTTTGGCCACACACATTGGTACTGAGGAATCATTCTTGGCATTGCTCATGGGACTATTTATGGTGCCAAGGATCAAATCAGGGTTGCCGTGTGCCAAAGCAAACACCTTACCCGCTGTGCTATTTTTTGGATTTCTTTTCCATTCATTCATTCATTCATTCGTTTGTTCGTTTGTTGATTCATTCATTCATTCATTCATTTATTAATTTATTTACTATTTATGGTGCCAAGGATCAAATCTGGGTTTGCCATGTGCAAAGCAAATATTTTACCTGCTGTACTATTTTTGTACTTGTTTTCTATTTATTCATTCATCCACTTATTTACATATTAATTAATTAATTAACCTGTCTATTCATTCATTTATTATTTAATTATTTATTATTTTTGTTCTTTTGGGTCACACCTGGCCATACTCAGGGCTTACTCCTGGCTCTGTACTCAGAAATTACTCCTGGTAGTGCTCAAGGGACCATATGGTATGCGGGGATCGAACCCAGGTTAGCCGCATGCCAGGCAAACTCCCTCCCTGCTGGACTTTTGCTCCTGCCCCTTCTGGCCTTTCTTAACCAAATTCTTGGTGATGTCACAGTCCAATTTCCATAGTTTCTCTGTTTTGAGTTGTGTAGAGGAAAAACTCTGAACTCTACCCTGATAGTCAAGGCCATCATATTCTGACTTCTGCCTAATTTTTGTACTGTGATGATCTGCACTGGGCATCTCCCTGTACCACCCTGTTATAAAGCCATGCAGAACCATACTGCTTCTAAGTCTCCTGCATGATCCCATCTGCAGAGCACAGTTTGCCTTATGCATTCTCCTTTTATTTTACTGCTTCCAGCTGCACTGATTTCTTTAGGACTCTGAGTGCTTATAACACAGGCCAAAGCTCTACATCCCAGTACTTTGCATTACATTATAATCATCTAGATCTTGTCCATTAGGTTAGGGAATCTCAGAAGATGTGGACTAGTCATTATTATTATTATTACTTTTAATTCCTATTTGTTTCTTGATTCACTTCTCTTCCCTCTGTTCGTTGCTGATGCTCGTGTCATGGGGTGAGGGTCTCACACATATCCTGGCTGGATGCTTCCTGTTTTTTGCAGTGGTGCTATGTGGATCACTCATCAGGTTACAGTACTGACTCCTAGAATCAACCACAGCTTTCACTGAGACCTGTAGCTGCTTAGTTGAGGTGTTTGTGAGCAGGCATGCCAGGGCTTCCGTTGTTAGCTGAGGCTCCCTGTTAATAGTTACGGTGTTCACACTTCCTGACTGTGGCACTGGCACTGGTGCATCTTTCTGGTTGCAGAGCTTGCCAAGGGTTACATCCCTTATTGTGATGCTTACCCGGGTGTCAGGCTGAAATCACAGAGCTCTCAGGGTGGTATGTGTGGGACAGCAGGAACCTGAACTTTGTAACCATATGCTCAGGGCACCTACTCTGTACTGTTGCTCTTGGCCTGGCCCTTGTTTTTATAAACACCCTCTCTCCTGTGCTCATAGTGGTATCTGCATTTAGCTGATATTTCAGATGCCTTTGAACATTGTCTTAGGTATAGATATAATTTGAGACAATTTTCCTTTAAAAGTAATTGGATTATTAAAATGTCTTTATGATAAAATATGTCTTTCCAGGGTCAGAGTGCTAGTTTAGAGGGTAGAACATTTGCCTTGCATGTGCCATACCCAGCTTCGATCTCTAGCACCTTATGGGGTCCTTTGGAGCCCACCAGGAATGATCCCTGAGTGTAGAGACAAGGGTAAGCCCCGAACACCCCGGGTGTGGACCAAAAAATCGTGTGTGTGTGTGTGTGTGTGTGTACCATATGGTGCCCAAATACTGCTGCGACAGGAATCACTCCTGAGCACTGAAACAGACCCTGAGCATGACTGTGTATATGCCGTGCTACCCCACCTTCCCCAAACAGTATAACTTTTATATCACATTCTTTCAAAGTAAGACCTGTACAGCATATTCAGGTAAGGAAGAGAGGGAAGAGGCACCGTTAATGCGTGATCAGAAAAAACCTTGTTAAAGTTTACTTGACGATAAATATTTAGTACTGACTTCAGTAACTATTCCAGGAGTGTGGTTATATAGTAGCACAAGTAGTAAAGGAATAATCATGGGTTTAGTAGTGCTTTGCACTTACATTACAGCTAAATCTGTGCTTATTTTGTGTGTGCATGTGTGTGTGTGTGCACGTGTCTTAGGTATGGATATAAGTTGAGACAATTTTTGCATGTGTGCTTGAATAGAAAGTAGGGGTTAATTCAGAACACTAAATGTTAACTGCTTGAGAATTTGTCAGTAGAAGTAGTGGAACTGAGTATTTCGCTGCTTCAAGGTGGAAGAACCAGTTTTGCTTTATTTAACCTGGGTTGTTTCCCTTCTTTTCACTCAGCAACAAATCAGTCTCAGATTTAACATAAGTATGACTGGACTTAATGTATTTGCTATGCAAATGTCATAGGTATGTTCTTTTCATTTTTGAATCTCTGGGTGATTAATTTAGAGAAATTAATTCATGAAATGGCAGGTGTCTTTCTGCCTCCACAAGATAATTACCAGTTGATTACATTTTATTGTTTTTGCTATCTGCATATAAATTTGCCTAGCACTGCATAAAAATTAGGCATATCACTATATTGAATAATTGCACTCATTAAGCAAGTATTTATCCTAACCCCTTCACCCTCAAAAAAGACCAAAGCATCTATGTTAAGTCAAATCAAGTTAAATCAAATGTCACAAATAATATTACAGGAAAAGAAAGTCACCTGCAGCCTTTAACCTGAAGGATGTGTGTTCAGAACCCTGGGGCCAGGGGTGCCTTTTATCCTAGACTGAAAACTGCTTGTCTCCACCACCTGTCTGTGCACACCTATTCCGGCAGACTGGCACTTGTTGTGTTTAAATGAATGCATGACCAAGTTTAGGTCATTTTATTTTTCTTATGCTTATGGGGCAACATCTGGCTATGGTCAGCGACTACTCCCAGCTTGGTGCTCAGTGTGTGGCTTGGGCTGCTCCTAGTGGTATTCAGGGGCCATGGGGGCAGAGCATGGGTACAGACCTGGATCCCACACACGTAAGGCCAGTGCTCTGACACTGAGTCACATTCTGGTTGGAGTTCAGATAATTTCATTTATTTATTTGTTTGTTTGTTCATTTGTTTTGCTTTTTGGGTCACACATGGCAATGCTCAGGGGGTTACTCCTGGCTCTGTACTCAGAAATTACTCCTCACAGTGTTCAGGGGACCATATGAGATGCCGAAGATGGAGCCTGGGTTGGCCATGTATAAGGCAGACACCCTACCCACTGTGCTGTCACTCTTGGCCTCCGAAGTTCAGATTATTTTAATAGCAAAGTGATAACTTAAAGGTATGAAAGTTCTGGGACCTCCAGGGTTTACATATCGGTTCTGTGAGGTGGAGGGGCGGGTGTTGTTGGTACAGGGGATCAAGCTGGGGTTGGGGGTACCCTTTGGGTTTCCTCCTTTTCACCTGACTGTTCTTTCACCTGAAGTCAGATTAAGGCAGTTATATTTGTTACATTTTGCTCTTAATATTTTCTTTTAGTTTTATGCCTCTATATCCTAGTGTAAGATTTTTTATTTATTTATTTATTTATTTATTTGCTTTTTGGGTCACACTCAGCAATGTTCAGGAGTTATTCCTGCCTCTGCACTCAGGAATCACTCCTGGCAGTGCTCAGAGGACCATATGGGATGCCGGGATTGAAGCCGGTTGGGCTGCATGCAAGGCAAATGCCCTACCCAATGTACTATTGCTCTGGGCCCCTAGTGTAAGAATTTGTAATTAGTAATAGGATGGGGAGTGGAAATGATTTTGTAAGAAAATTGTGTATTAACTTCCTAGGCCACCTCGTGAGGCTTTTATCTTCTGAGTTTCTTTGTACAATGAAAAGACTGAATCAGAAATCTTTGGGTAGTTAGGAGGCAGGGTAGTAGCTTTATGAAATCTAATTTATATAAAGGGAAATTTACTCAAGTGGATATTGGCCTAGAACTTAATCACCTTTGACCTAATTGGAAGCCTAATAATTGAGGGAAAAGTCATCTTTCTAGTAAGTTTCTCTCAGAGGGGGGCAGCAAATTGGAATTACAAAGAGTGGTGAAAGTCAGTTTTTTTTTCCTTGTTAGTTAGAAGTAATCAATTACAAGTATGGGGAGAAAATTTTATGCTTTGAAGATCATTGCAGGAGTTGGGGGACTGTGGACAGTGTGGCTGTTGAGATGGTACCAGCTGACCTTCGCAGTTGACATCATCATGCTCACGTCTGCTCCTGTCTCATAACCATTGGAGGCTGCAATTCCTGCCTCAAGTTTCCTGGCTTTGTTTTGTATGGGTGATTGATACATATTTTTAAAATTTCAGTTTTCTTTTTTAGTTTGAGTTATTTCTTTTTAAACTTAGAGGCTATTTAGTGCTCTAAGGGGCAAAACATTAATTTGAAAACACCTTAATGGCAAAACAATTTTCTGCATTTAAAAGTCAATAAAATAGTTATTCTTAGGTTGTCAGAATGGCTGAAAGTGATTCACATGTATTTGTGAGGGAAAGGGATTCAACTTAAAAGGAAAAAAAGCCTTTTCTTATGCGTCAAGTGGGAGATTTTTTAAATCAGCAGCTGTGTACACATATTAATTGTCTATTCTGATAACGAAAAGACTTAAAAATGACACGTTAGGATTGCTATTTAACTTTAATTGTAAATTATAGGCCTTAAAGAGAGCATAATTAACACTATTACTGCAGCAAACACTTAAAGATCTAAATATTTTTGAGTGTTTTATTTGAAAATTAAGGGGAGAGCTACTCTCTACTAAGCCATCCACAGCTCTGTGTTGTTCGTTTTTGTCTTCCCAGAAAATAGTTGCATTAGAAAGAATAAAAATACGCTTGAAGGGCATACTTTTTTAAAAGCCTCTTCCTTTTATTGTCTTCTTCGCATAGTCTATTTAATGGCCATGCAAAATGCACTTGTACCCTTGCAGCTTTTTTAAATCCACACATTCCAAATTCCAAACGTAGATTATACCGGAGTGTAAAATAGATTGAAAAGGAGAATGCGGAAGTATAAAATTTGAAGAACAAGTTAGATTTTTTTTTCATACAGTCATAGACTAATATCTAGTAATTCTGCCCAGTACCCTAATTACCGACCTCTGCCTGATTGATCTTTTAAAGCATGATTTAAGCACATTCTAGGTAAATCTGACCTGTGAGGTAACTGCAAGTGCTGGAGTGTAAGTTTTGCATGTGGAAGACCTGGGTTCAATCCCTGGCTCCCTGGCCCCATCTGGACTCCTGAGTACCCACAGAAGCGAGGACCCTTCTACTCCCGTCCCACCAACTCCTGAGAGTAGCCCCTGAGTACTATTGGGTGTGGCTTCCCAACACAAAGAAATTAGTAAAGTAAATCTGCTGTGGGTGCTATAGAGCTTTACAGATGGCAATCTAAATAAATATTTTAAATAATAGTTGATCTTTTAAGGAAAAATTAACTAATGAAGGGAGAACACCAATTCTTTAGTCAAGACAGTCCTTCCATTGTGATCCCGCCACAAGCAAATCCTGAAGTTTGTCATTTTCTGATAATTTTTTTTTTTTTGCTTTTTTTTGGGGGGGTCACACCCGGCATTGCTCAGGGGTTTCTCCTGGCTCTGCACTCAGGAATTACTCCTGGCGGTGCTCGGGGGGACCATATGGGATCCGCCAATCGAACCCGGGCTGGCACAGGCTGGCCGTGAGCAAGGCAAACGCCCTACCCGCTGGGCTATCGCTCTGGTCCCATTTTCTGGTAATATTTGACCAAGACAAATATTTGTTTGTTTGGGGGCATTATTTAGTTTGAGTATGACATAGGTTGTGTGGTGAAACCAAATCTGTAAAACGAAAATGTGATTTGCTTGCTACTGCCTTGACTAGGAAGAATGAGAGAGTGAAGACTAGGAAATAAATTTTGCTGTTTTCAAAGGCTTATCTAAAATTAGTTAAGTACTTCATTACATTAAAAAGCAATTAAATCTTACAACTGTGTTTTTTGTTTTGTAATTGGTTTTATCTCCATAAGTGATCAAACATGTTTGGAGTGTATACCTGTGCCAAACCTTTTATATGATTATCTCATTATCCCAATTAATCTTAAAACAATCCCACAGAATAGGTGTTATCTTTATTTGCAGATAAAGAAAATGAGGGACCAAGAGATAAATTGCACCAGGCCACTTACTGATATATATATAGAGAGAGAGACAGAGAGACAGACAGAGAGAGAGACAGACAGAGAGAGAGAGAGAGAAAGAGATAGATAGATAGATAGATAGATAGATAGAGAGAGAGAGAGAGAGAGAGAGAGAGAGAGAGAGAGAGAGCCAAAATCCAGGCTTCACAGTTACAAAAACACTTAGTTTTTTTTTTCCTTTGTTTTTGGGGACATCCCTGGCAGTGTTCAGGGGTTACTCCTAGCTCTGATCTCAGAAATCACTCCTAGCCACTGCAGGAACATATGGGATGCCAGGGATCAAACCCATGCTTGCACCTGGCTCTGCACTCAGTGATAACTCCTGGCAGGAATGGTCAGGAAGCCACTCAGGAGACCATATAGGTAGTCGGGATCAAACCTGGGTTGGCTGCATGTAAGCAAATGCCCTGCCCACTGTGCTACCCTTTCAGCCCTGTGTTTTTTACATTATGAAGTCACAACACCACAGTATTACTTAGTAAAACTTTTCTGTATAATAGTAAACATTTCTCCATGTTTCTATCAAATCTTCATATAAGTAGCAATATAATAATGAAGTGTGAATATATTTATTTAAATGGGTAGAAATGGTATCCATTGGTGCTCTCCCTCCATTAGTTAATTTTGCCTCACTGGTAGACATGCATGTAGGGTGCTTACATTATTCTGTGACAGATAAGGGGATTCTCACCCTCAGGACTAATAACATTTTGTTTTTAGGAGGCCAAGACCTGGCAGTGCTCAGGGGCTTATTACTGCTGCAGGCAGGGTTGGTGTGGGTAGTTCCTAGCAATTCTCAGGGACCATGTGGTGCCAGGCAACAAACCTGGGCCTCTTGCATGCAAACACGCCTTACTGCAGCCTTGTGAGCTGGATTAGACAATTACTTGTTGTGATAGGCTTTGCTGTGCGTGTGGCCTCTAGCACCCCTAAGTTGTGACATTGAAAATTGTGTCAGTGTTAACTCATGTTTAGTTTAATATAAATACAGATGACTCTCTGTACATGTATCTCTTTAGATGTATGTATGTTCACCCAAGTTCTTTCAGTTTAGATGTCTCCTTGCTCTGTTAGAGCGGACCTGAATGACACCTACATAGCAGGGAGCAGGGACTGGCTTCATTTGGGTTTCGAAACCATTCACCGAAAAGAAGTCTCCTGGGAGAAATGGCATATTTTAGGCAATGATCAGGAAAACGCCAAACAACTCAGAAGACAAAGCCCTCATAATTAGGGGAGGTGTGAGCAGGACCGAGGTGCCACTGCAGACTGCCCAGCAGCCAGAGCTGCCATGATTTGAGCAACAGAGTAAAGCAGGATTGGCTAGTAGTCCAGAACATATATTGACCATCCAGGAGTTCATACTACTTATTTAAGGGGTTGTGTCAATAAACACATGGGTGAATAGATAAATCTTTTAATAATCAACAATTTCTGTACTCATCCTAAAGATCCATTAAAGTAACTCCTAGTCCTTCAACATGGGTTGTTGTGGTATTGTAATTTATAAAGGATACAAATATTTAGGAATAGACTGTGGTCATTCAGATGATCAAGGTATACTTAGCGTGACGTTTGGTCTTTGTTCATTCTTCTTAAGCTCAAGTTCCTCAAACGTTTGAATTTCCTAAGTGTGAGTAACAAAGACAAAGTAACAAAGGCATCTTTGGTTATCGAGGTGACTTTTTGAAAGCACCAAGCTTGGGATGGGTGGCTAGAAGAACCAACCCAGTGACCAGAATAGTAGAATGTAGGTACTGCACCCCCCCCCTGCCACACATCTCCAGGGAGGCGGGAGGAACTTGGGGAGGGGACCAGTGCCCAAAGCCAGTGCCTTCATCACCCATTTCTGTGCTGTGAAGCCTCCGTAAACCCCCAAAGGACAGACTTCAGAGCTTCGGGATTGGTGAATACTTGTGGAGTTTGGAGGCGAGAGTGGCACCTTGCCCTCTCAGCTGATCATTCCAGAGTAGTAAAATCCTGTGTAATTAATTGATGATCTATGGAGTGAACAGGTAATCAGAGTTCCCTAGCACATTTCATTACATCTGAAGAGGGAAACATGTCTGGTTTATCTAGGCAGTACTTCAAGCATTGCTGCAATGTGGACTTGCCCTACCCACTGTACCGTTGCTCTGGTCTAAACAGTCATTTCTTTTTGTGTGTATAAGCAAACAGTTTTCTGCTCAACCTTATGGTTGGTATCAAATTCCAGTTTAGAGACTGGAGAAAGCAGAGTAGTTAAAATCCTATCAGAAAGAAACCTTGCTGATTTTTTCTTAAGTGTCTATGTTTAGTACTGTAAAAGCATAATTATTTATATCTTAGTGTTGGCTGTTTGATTAGATATTGAAGCCATTCAGCTATAATCAGAATAGCAGCCTCCCTGCGTTCATTCATACTGTGATTTCAAGTTTTGACAAAGCGCATAATCTTTTAGTAGCTAGAAGAATTATTTCAAAGTGAAATTGCTGTGAAGCTTGTTAAGTCAAATGCATTTTCCTGTGATAGATGGAAAAGTGTATTGTGCATTGTCTCTAAAGGGACCTTAATTCTAACTGGTTTAATTTTTAAAGTAATTATATTTATTCAGAACATTATTTAATATTTTCTGTAAAATAAATTTAATCTAAGAGAATGGATGTCTAAGGCTTTGTTAGTGTTATTTATAAGTGGAAATAATGTAATGTGGGAAACTGCTGGGTGATGTTTGAATATATACTGTCTCCATGTTTTACTTCTTTGTTAGAAGGAATAACAGTTTCCTATGTTTCTGTGACCTGTATGTCTTAGGAGAGATAAAAATCATTGGTACTTTCTGAAATTAGCCTAATCCTGTCTTTGCAAACACAAAGCTATTGAGAATTTTTTTTTAATTCAGTCTTTGAGCTCTAGAAACCTAGAGGTTGATCTATTGGAGTATACATGAACTTTTGGCAAGTGGGATTTTACAGAAGTAAAATTCCTTCCATCCCTCCCACTCTCCTTTCTTCGTATTGTCCTTCCTTCCTCCCTTTCTCCCTCCTTACCTTCCTTCCTTCCTTCCTTCCTTGTCAAACCAATTGGTATGCAGGAGGTACTTCTGACTCCCAGCAATGCTCGGGGAACCACATAGTGTCAGGGATTGACCTTAGTCATCCTGCATGCAAAGCGTGTGTTCCAGCCTGTTGATCTGTCTTTGGTCCTAGAAATAAGATTTCTTAAGAATAATTCTATTACTTTGGAGACTTGAGACCTGGCTTATAGCTTAAAGTTTAATTGAATTTCTCATAATTTAATTATCTTTTTTGCTTCCCTTATCCCATGAGGGAAGCCTATATTAACAGTCAGATAAAAGGTAATTCTCTGTAAATCAAAAAATTTTATTGGTGCCTATTAGCTTTCTTTTTATATGACTTTTCTGTGGAAATGTGTTAAATGTTTGATAATGTCCATCCAAAATAAGGAGGCTACTGTCCTCCTGAGGAGAATTGTGCCAGAGTATCCTGGATCACTCATAGGTTCAGTGTACAGGATTCTAGGTACAGCTCTTTACACACTCAGAGTTTATCATTGTAAAATGAAAAGGCAGCTGACATTGTCTGAGGCCACCTGGTTCAAGAACCTCCAGGGTCATACAGGATGTCCTGATTCTTCCAGCCTGAGTTATGACAGCATGTGACCTCCCATATATAAAGGAAACTTATTTGAGAGTCACTGCTCTGTTTTTTAAGGGGCCTGGCTTGTTCCTATCACATACCAGGTCCCCAGACTACCAGGAAGACGGCAGATACTTAGACAAGAGCAACCAGCTTTTCCCACCCATATAGAGATTGAGCTATTCTTTTTTTGGCAGGGGGATGGAGGTGCACGGTTTGGGCCATGCCCAGCTGAGCTCAGCGAGTATTTGTGACTCTGTGCCCAAGAATGACCCTTGGCAGCTCTTGGAGAGCATATGTGGAACCAGGGACCCAACCGGGATTGGAAGGTGGCAAGGCAAGCACCTTAACCCCACCACTATCTCTCTAGCCATAGAGAGTGAGACATTCTTACTAAGGACTGGTAGAACCTCCCCTAGTCCATGCCCAAGGGTCATTCTTGGGCAATTGTGTTTCTTCTATGTTCGTCCTTATCTAGGCAATCCAGTATGACTCGGATGATGATGGTAAATTTTGTCTTTTGCTATTAGTATAGATTTGAAAGATTGTAATGAATTTGTGCTGTTTTGTTATAGCTCTGCAGTTTGGAATAAACGTAAACCTGATCAATTCATATTCTAATACTTGACATTTTTGGATTCGATGCTGCTTTTGAATTAGAATTGATAGATTTAAGCAAACAGTACAAACCTTCATGGACAAAGAACTTAGGAAGGTCATAGCCTTGCAACCAGTTTTGCAAGAAGCTTTACAGGAGGTTCTTTAAAGTATGAGATGAACTTCACAAACATGCACAACTTCTGTAATATGCCAACAATAAATTCCTTCATCTCAGTCGTCCTCACTTAACATCAATGGCCTGAACTTACCAATCAAGGGACACAGAGTGTCGGGATGAATCAGAAAACGAAATTTTCTGCTAACTACAGGAGACACATCTTTTTTGAAAAAATATTTTATTATACCACCATTAGATATACAATTACAAGATGTTCGTGTTTGAGTTTTGGTTCTACAGTGTTCCAACACCCATCCCTCCACCCCTGCCCATCTCCATCACCAATGTCCCCCACCTCCCCCCCCTTCCCCCCAGCCTGCCTCCATAGCAGGTTGTTTATCTCCTTTCTCTCTCTCTCTCTCTCTCTCTCTCCTCTCTCTCTCTCTCTCTCTCTCTCTCTCTCTCTCTCTCTCTCCTTCTCACTTCCCTTTCTTACACATTGTGGATTGTAATATATTCTAGAACATGATTGGTTCCACTAGTTTGATGCACCAAGGTGAGAGAGCCTGATGGCCGAGAGTCCCGAGGCATTTTGTGGGCCCACCAGGCCTCTGGGATGGGTCAAAGAGGGGAATAGGGACCCCAGCTCCATCTCCTCCAGGAACACTGGGAGACTTCTGCCTCCGGGAGCCACCTACCTGGGCTCGAACTCAGCTGTTATGCTGAGCTGGTCTTGAGATCAGCATCTCTCTTGTGTGGGTTCTGATGAGCTGTGGGGTCCGGACCGTGAAAATGGTGGTTATTATGGAGAGCTGAGTCTCATCCAGCTGCTTCTGAGGCCCTACAGAGGTAGTTGGGCCCACTCCCAAAACCCATCTTGCCTTCTGGGAGCCTCATAGTCAGCTGAGCTAGGGAGAGCTGGATGGCAGCTCTGCCCCCGTGCATCTGAGTCTCTGCATCATGGCCGGGAGCCAGGAGACACATCTTAACTGGGTAAATACAGACCAGAGACTGGGAAAACAGTTTTACAGGCAAACATCTGCGTGGGACTAGCCCCAGGTATTCTGACTTGAAGCAGGGACATCCTAGGATTAAGAGACAAGCAGGAAAGTAAAAGCCTAGGAGGAGACTTACAGTCATAGACTGAGAGCTCAGCTGTCCTCCATGTACAGTACCTACTGCTTACAACCAGTAATCATCAGGTGCTTGCCTTAGGTGTGGCTGACTCAGGTTCGATCCCTGAGGTGTGGCTGACTCAGGTTCACCCCATTTGGTTCCCTGAGCCTTCCAGAAGAAGTTGGATGATTATGGTAAATTTTGTCTATTGCTATTAATGCAGCTTTGAAGGATGGTAATAAATGAGAGCAGAGAACTGGATTAATCCCTGAGCACCATTTAATGTGACCCCAAAACAAAAAAGAAAAAGAAAATTGAATAATGCAGTAACTCTGTGTCTCTGGGGGAAATTATTTAACTTCCATATTCTCCGTATACCTCAGGTCATTTGCCTATAAACTGGGGATGGTAATAACATGGTCAGACTTCTAGGGGTCTTTCAAGGTTGAGTGACCTGATCCATATGAACATTCTAAAACATTGTCGTGACCACATGTTTGTTTCCCAAAACCAATGTAGCTGTTGGCAGGTCTCTGGGTGAGCTGGCCCGTGTGCTCTCCAGGGCCTGCACTTCCTGCCAGTAGCACTCACAGCACTCACTTAGCTTTTTAGTTGTGGTGCTTGAGCGTCATTCCCCTTTGTGGTGCTCTGGTGTGACTGGAAATCAGTGTGTCATGGGGGACCGCAGACACCCATGCCAGAATCATCCTCAATGCACGTAGACTCCAGACCCTCCAGTTTGTGAGGCAGGTGTACTGTCCCCTGGGCCCTCTGAGTTTCAGCAAATCTGCCTGCTCGTGAGTAGGAACACATATGGTACTCTTTTTCAAATAAGCTACTTGAAAGTAAGTTACATACATCTTAATACTTCCACCATGTATTTCTAAGAATAAAGATATTCCTGCAAAACCACAATCTCATTTCACATTCAAGAAATGTAAAAAGAAGAGAATTAAAGTGTTTAATGTACAGGCCACGTTCAGATGTTTCCAGTTCCCAAAATCCCCTTATAGGTGTTCTCTGGTTTCTCCCTTTTCTCTGTTTAAAAATCTAGTGTGCAAGCTAGAATCACAGTGCTTTACTTGTCCTGAATATTAGTCTGTTAGTTTAGACCGGTATTCCTATCTATTTTGTCGTCTTTCTTATTTTTCCTTTTCATAGCACTGACATTTTTTAAGAGTCTAAGGTAACTGCTTTGTAAAATGTTCTTTTGAAAACCATATATGGAGATTAAAAGATAACGGACTTTGTTAAACTATTTTTTGTATAGTCTTCATTTAACTATTATGGTTCAAAGCTTTGATATCATAAATTAATAATGGAAAAGTTTGGGTAATGTATGAGGTGGTCATTAAAAATAAATGTTTTGAGTGGAATATTTCTAGTTAGAGTTATTAGATATAAAAAAGAAAAAAGTATGATTAGAACAGGAAGGTTTGGTATTTGGTTTGTTTATTTTATAATGACCTTAAGTTGTTTTCTTGTATTTCATTTATTCTTTTATGATTGAGTCCTTGCTGCATTGTTGTCATGTTCCAAGAAGTGCAACAGATAATTAGGCAAGTAATAGTACAATGTGATAAAGCATGTGGGCATACAGATTTGATAAGGTGATCACAGGCCTCTAGGGAGTCAAAAGAGAGACAGCTAAATTGGAACTGAGTGATTGTAGGAATATTTTCAAGAAATGACATCCTGGTGTAGACACTAGTGTGTAAGAAAGTTTCAGATTAGGGGCCGGAGCGATAGCCCAGCGGGTAGGACGCTTGCCTTGCACGCTGCCGGCCTGTGCTGGCCCGGGTTCGATCCCCGGTATCCCATATGGTCCCCCGAGCAACGCCAGGAGTGATTCCTGAGTGCAGAGCCAGGAGTAACCCCTGAGCATTGCCGGTGTGACCCAAAAAAGCAAAAAAAAAAAAAAAAGAAAAGAAAGTTTCAGATCAGGTATTGGAGGAAAAGTGTCAGTGTCCATAGCACACATACAAAACCTCCAGAGAAAATCCAGTGTGTAACGGAAGAATTTGTTGTAATGGATCATGGAAAGGGTTCTGCAGAGAAGCAAGAGAAGAGGCTAAGAAACCTAATGCAGGGTTTCCAAAGTCTTTGAAGGATTTTGTCAAAGGCAGTTTCCAGAAGTTCCTTGAAAGGTTTTTTATTTTGGGGGTGTGTTGTTTGTGGGGGACAGGGGGGTAATTATCTAGCAATGCTCAGGGGTTTACTCAGTAACCACTTCTTGCGGACTTGGTTATCTATATGGGGGTTCTGGGAATTGAACTAGGGTCAGGTGGGTGTAAGACAAGTTCTCTACCTGCTGTGCTGTCTCTGGAAGGTTTCTATCAAAAGCATATTGGTACTTGAAGAGTTAAAGTACCTTGGCTGTGCTGGAGAACAAGAGATTGAGAGCTGAGTTAGGAAGCTGTTGACTTAACCAGGAAAAAGATGAGGGTGCTATGAATGAGGGCAGGGGTCCTTAAATGGATAGAGCTAAGTGAGCTGATAAATATTTAGAAGAACACAATACTCTTTGGTGATTGAGCTGGGTGTATGGTGTATTAAAGGGAAACAAACTATAGTCAAAACACCAGCTTTCAAATCTTTAAAATCAATTCATTTTTATGCTTTGCCATGTTGTATCTTTGCTGCGATGCCAATTTATTAATCCTCTGTGTTTCTTCAGCTATAAAAAAGAAACAAAACTTTTAGGATTGTTGTGAGATTGAATGAATCAGTACTGTGTACAGAATTTAAACTGCTACCAGGTTATTTTTTTTACTAATTACTTATTAGTAAGTTATTTTTATTATTTTATTTTATTGCATTTTATTAGTAACTAAGTTATTTTAATGGTAAACTATTTTAACTACCAGGTTTTTTAACTAATTACTTATTACTAAGTACCTAATAAGTTTTAGTTGTTATAGTAATCATTATTATTATTATTATTATTATTATTATTATTATTATTATTATTATTATTATTATTATTATTGTCTTGTCACTTGTCTTCCCGTTGTTCATTGATTTGCTCAAACGGGTGCCAGTAATGTCCCCATTCATTGGGAATGAGGTTCATTATTGTTATCATTATTATTGTTGTTTTAAATATGGTAGATTTAGGGTGTGGGGTTTTTATGATCTGGAGGAGACATGAATAATTTGTATTTGCAGTTTTGAGGAACTTTGGTAATACCAGATGAAAACTTTCATTTGATAGACAGTGGAGTCTGAAAATAGGGGAAAGTAAGTTATAAAATTACTTGGATACTTATTAGAACTTCATTGATA
>JAJIBD010031199.1:0-20966 GCA_021461705.1 Cryptotis parvus | reverse complement strand
AAGTGATATCACACTTAATATAAATTAAATCACATTCAAGGTATATAATTCCTTTATACTTTAGGAATGGAATTCAACATTATGCTACAATATGCATGAACCTTGAAGACAGTATGCAAAAGTATGAGACACTACACAGAAGAAACACTTCTGTGTAGTTCCATTTATCTGAGGTATCTAGGAATATCTGAGGTATCTAGACATAGTATAATAGAGGTTTTATCGTTAAGTATGGAGGTTCAGCAAGAATAATGAGATTCTGGAAGTGATAGACCTATGGCTGCTCTGTATTGTCTGTGTACATGTTGTCATCAAATCATGAATAAAAATATTTACAATGAATAATTTAGTTCATGCATTTTTTTCATAAATTTTTTTTAATTTAAGTTTATTGAGGAATAGGGTTATATACATAGTCTCAAAAGTATCCCCCAATAACTACTTATTTAAAAAAAGAAAATAGACCATTTTACAATGGAAATATCTGACAGACCCACTGCTATACTCCAGTGATGAAAATTAATACATTGCTTCTCTACTATCTGCCAGATAATGCTTAACTTGAATCAGATCATGAGGTAAATTCAAATTGAGATAAATTATGCAAAACCTCTGACTTTTTAAGTTAATATTTTATTATACCACCGTGTGATATACAATTGCAAAAGTTGTTCATGTTTGGGAGTTTCGTCACATAGAAAACATCTGACTTTTAATCTTAAAAAATGTCAAGCTCATTAAATTAGGAAAAGATACTATTGAGATTATGGCAGCGAAGAACCAAGAACTATATGCATTGCATAGTCCTGAATTGGATTGTTTTGCTAGAAAGCACATTATTGGGACAAAGGTTAAAAACTTAAATGGTGTCTATAATAATGTAAAATGTTACTTCTTAACTCTGTGCATTTGGTTACTGTACTGATATGAGAACATTTTTGTAATGGAAAATATGTTATTTAGGAATGATACTCTTAATTCCCTTTACTTTCACATGGTTAAAGAGGAAATGTTCATGACACTATCTTGCATTTTTTTGTAAGATTGAAATGATTTCAAAATTTTTAATTAATTTTATTTTATTATTTCCCAAATATTATTACACCATTTTAGACATACAATTGAAAGATGCTCATGTAGAGTTTTGGTTCTACAGTGTTCCAACACCCAAAACCCATCTCCCATCACCAATGTCCCCACCTCCCTCCCTCCCACACCTCAACTACTTAGCGGGTTCTCGTATGTCATTTCTCTCCCTTTATCTCTCCCTCCCACCAAACTTTCCTGCACATCGTGGAATGCAGTGCATTAAAAGACATTACTGTTTCCACTATTTTTAATGGACCGGCAGCCGCAAGCGGCCGTGTGACCTGGACTCAAACTGGTTTTGCTCTGTTAATCTGACCGTGAGGCAGTTTCCCAACATCCAGACAGCAAAAATGGTGGCTAGTGTGATGGGCGAGGTCTCAACCGGCTGCTTCGAGGTCCCCTAGAGGTGATAGGCCCCACTCCCAAAACCTATCCGCCCTCCCAGGGGGCCATAGGCAACTGGGCCCGGGGTGAGCCAAGTTCCAGCCTCCCCAGCTGCTTGTGGGGCTCTTCATGCTATGGCTGGTGGCCCCAGGGGCAGCTCCCTGGGCGGGGCAACCAGGCTCGACAAAATGGAGGGGGGAATGGCCGACCCTGACTCCATCCGCCGGGTTCCCAGTGATTCCCGCTTCAGGGAGCCGCCTACCTGGGCTCGAACTGGTTTTGCTCTGTTAATCTGGTGGTGAGGGCGCAGTTTCCCAGCCCCAGACAGCGAAAATGGTGGCTAGGTGTGGTGGGCTGGAGTCTCATCCGGCTGCTTCCGGGACCCCCAGAGGTGATGGGCCCACTCCCAAAAACCCATCTCCCCTCCCGGGGAGGCATAGGCAGCTGGGCCTGGGGTGAGCCGAAGTTCCAGCCTCCCCAGCCGCTTGAGAGGCTCTTCATGCTATGGCTTGATTTCAAAATTTTTTTAAAAACGTATTTTATACAAGGTGCAAAAATAAATAAAGTATTAAATAATATGAATAAAGATGGTAGCTTTGGGACAGAATTATGTCCCAAGACTAGCTCTATGTTTAGGCTAGATAACCTAAAGTTTCAGAGAGTAATACAATGGTCAAGGCACTTGCCAGACATCCTGCCTGACACTGGTTCAAATTCAAATTCCATATGGTCCCTGCAGCACCACCAGGGCATATTCCTGAATATAGAGCCTGAAATAGCCCCTGAGAACTGTTGAGTTTGGTTTTAAAAAAAAAATCAAATTTAGAAGAAGGCATCAAAGAAATAGCTAAAGGACAAAAAGAACCTCTGGCTCCGGGCACATCTCTTCTACTCCACCGTTCTCCCTGCATTAACATACGCCTCAGAGACCTGGGCCCTACAAAAGTAGAATGAGAGTGCTATTCGGGTCTCCCAGAGAGGAATCGAAAGAGCTATGCTTGGAATATCACACCTCACTCAAGTGAGAGAAGGAATCCGAGCTCCGACCTCCATCGCTATTCCAGAATCAGGGATGCTGTCTCGTTTGCCAAGGCATCGAAAATCAGTGGGCTGGACATGTAATGCGATTTGGTGACGACCGCTGGAGAGCCGTTACGACTAGATCCCATGGGATGTGAAAAGATCACATGTCCGCCACCTACAAGATGGTCGTGACTTCTTTGTCAAGACCCTGAAGGAACGGTTTGAGGCTCTTCATATTCCTGAATCAACCAGATGCCATTGGGCTACATTGGCACGTGATAGGATCCAATGGAAATGTTACTGGCACCCGCTTGAGCAAATCAATGAATAACGGGATTCTAGTGATCAATTGCCAAAGAAATGGGAAACTAATAAATTAGAAGTGCTTTCTGTTAAACTCATTTCAACAACATAAACAGTATAATCTAAGAAAACTGACTATACATCAGTTATTTGTGAAGAAATGGGAAATTATTTTCTAGATATTGACCTTACTAATTTTAGATTTCACTATCAATACTATCTTCCCATTAATCATCTATTTGCTAGAGCGGGCACCAGTAATATCTCCATATGTCCTGTCTCATGCTAGTAGAACCCAAAGGCAACCGCTTGCTCCAGGAACATAAGGAGCCTCAAACCATTATATTAGGTCACGGGAATGACCTACTATAAATGTTACTGGTATTTGGCATATCAAACACTACACAAGCAGCTTTGCCAGGCATGCCGTGCGGGTGGCATACTGTTGTAGTCACCTCTAAATAAAGCATTTATAGATGAACGGCGCAAACCGGGCTGTGATAGTCTGGTCTGCTGGGTGGAGTTGTGACAAGAGGGAGTCTGGATGTGGAAAATGGTGGGCCCCATGGAGTAGGGGAGGGTGGTGGTCTGGCTTGTTGTGAGTGGTTAAGAGTTTATCTCCATAAATTAAAAATCTTCATCAATTAAACCTCTATAAAGGTTTAAACTAAACCTCTATAAACTAAACCTCTATAAAGTCACAGTTCGTATTTCCTTTTTGTTTTCTGGGATTTTTTTTTCTTTCCAGTTTTGGGGCCATACCTAGCTGTGCTCAGGGCGTACCCCTGACTCTGCACTCGGGGATCACTCCTGGTGCCTGGCTTGGGGAACCATATGCAGTACCAGGGACGGAATCCAGGTCAGCGGCATGCAAGGCAAGCGACTAACCCAGCTGTACAATCCCTCTGGCCCTAGGGGTTTCCCTCATTAAAACATAAAAC
This sequence comes from Cryptotis parvus, assembly GCA_021461705.1. Classification (NCBI taxonomy): domain Eukaryota; kingdom Metazoa; phylum Chordata; class Mammalia; order Eulipotyphla; family Soricidae; genus Cryptotis; species Cryptotis parvus. Next base: position 17,226 of record JAJIBD010031199.1, on the reverse strand, counting down.
CCTAAACCCGTCTGCAGCAACAGCTGAACAAGGGTGTGTTAGATTACAAACCTTGCCTTTGGGAAGACCCTAATGCCCCTTTTGGACAAGATCATGGTGTTCTGTTGATTGGGGCTTGCACCCAGGGTTTCACATATACATGGGACATATTCTACAGTGAGCCACAGCCTTGGACCCCTTCAAATGCTACTCTGCAGTCAGTGCATGCGCCCCCCGCCCAGGGACAGAGACCCTTTCTGGGAAGCAAAGGTCCCACGTGCACTAACGCGTGCACGTGCAGGGCAGCCTCTTGCTCGTCAAGCCGTGCCTTTCCACTCCACTAACACAAGGGGCTACTTCTGCCTGTTGCTAAGTCCTACATAAGCCATGGCAGAGAGAAACCCAAAAGCCAACTTTAAACAGTGACTAAAAATGACGACCTCGAGGTTGGAGAGATAGTAGATCGGGTGAAGCACTTGCCATGCACCCGGCCCACCCAGGTTCGATCCCCGGCCACCACATAGGGTCTCCCCAAGCACAGAGCCAGGGATAAACACCTATACATCCCCAGGTGAAACCCCACAAAACAAAACCAAAAGTACTACCTCTTACCCACGCATGAAATGTCAATGAACGGCAGGGAGCCGGTAAGCAGGCCTCCAGGAGTCCCTCCAGCTCAAGGGGGAGGACCCCAGCCCCCTCCTACCCACTCACTGCACATCACCCAGGCAGGAGACTGCGTGGGTGAGGACGCCAGGAGGGCCAATATGGCCACCGCCAGTCCTCAGGTCACGCAGGTGGAGACCAAACAAGCTAAAGAGAGCCCGGACGGGACCAGAGCAATAGTCCAGCGGGTAGGGCGTTTGCTTGCACACAGCCAACCAGGGTTCGATCCCTGGCATCCCATATGGTCCCCTGAGCACCGCCAGGAGTAAATCCTGAGTGCAGAGGCAGGAGTAACCCCTGAGCATCGCCGGGTGTGACCCAAAAAGAGAGAGAGAGAGAGAGAGAGAGAGAGAGAGAGAGAGAGAGAGAGAGAGAGAGAGAGAGAGAGAGAGAGAGAGAGAGAGAGGAGAGAGAGAGAGAGAGAGAGAGAGAGAGAGAGAGAGAGAGCCCGGGAAGCAGAGGCGCCGTGGTGAGTGCAGAGAAACAGAGCTCGGCAGAAGCCTGGAGTCAGGAGCTTTCGAAGTCACCCCTCAACTGCGCCTTTCGGCTGCATCCCCTGAACTCCCTCACGCGAGAGGATCCTGAAAAAGGCTGACCAGGGGTTCAGTGCACATGGGTGGCAGAGAACAAAAGCACAAGCAAAAACTGACAAAAGCACCATTTCCTGAAGACACTCTCCCTCTCCCCAAGTTGCTGGGGCCCGCCCAGGAATTTAGATTTTAGATTTAGATTTAAATTTTGGGATTGAGAATTTTTAGATTTAGAGTGTGAAAACTAAGAAAATAATATGCAAGGGTTGTGGGGCTGGAATGATAGTACAGCAGACAGGGCTTTGCCTTGCATGTGCCCACCTGGATTGTATTCCCAGCATTCCTCGTGGTCCCCAAGTACTACCAGGAGTAATTTCGAGTGCAGGGCCTGTAGTAACTCCATGAGCATCGCCTGGTGACCCAAAAAGCGAGAGAGAGAGAGAGAGAGAAAGAAATTGGTGATTTTATTTGGAAAAAGATTCATGTGTTTGACTCTCTCTGTCACAGGTGATGCTGAGCAGGAACTTGGCCCCTCCATCTGTAGATGAGGCAGCAAAAACACACTCATGACTCCGCCTGGGTTTCCTCCTTGGAGAGAAAGTCGCAGAAGTCCAGCCAGGTGACCAATACAACATGGAAGTACAGGATGAAAATCCAGGGTAAGCTGCTTGCTCTCAACTGGCGTGGAACATGGGGGAAAATCAGACTATTATCGTAAGAGGAAAGGGAAAATGTTGCAGGGGGAATTAGTGGTAAGTGCGGTTGCACAAGGTGTGTGTGTGTGTGTGTGTGTGTGTGTGTGTGAAAGAGCTACACCTCCCATATATAGAACCATGAAGCAGTTCTGTTGATACTAGGAAAGGAAAATGTTGCATGGGAGTGGGGATTGTGCGTGTGTGTGCGTGTGTGTGTGTGTTTGTGTCCCAAAGATCTACACCTCTGTCATTCTGCAGAGCCATGAAGCAGTTCTCAATAGATTTCAAATGATTTCTAGTCCAGAGAGATCACCTACAGCTGTGCATGTACTTTGCATACAGGAACCACAATCCTGGCACTTCATTGTCCCAAAGCACTGCATAAGCTCAGTAGCCCCAGAGCACTGCAGGCTATCGCTCATAAACAAACAAAAATTTCCATTTACTGAGAAAAATTGCAGAATAAATCAACTACAAAATGGTGACTTAGAACATGATTCCAGAAGATTAATGTAGATATCCCAGACATTTGATACTAATATACTTAATATTTAAATATATGGACTTTAAACATAAAGCCACAAGAATTTAGAAAATATTATTAATTTATTATATAACATGTTTATTGTGAGGGTGTTTTTCTTACGCTTATAGCTGATACAATATGTAAGGCTCATGTTAGTAGGGATTGATCACTTGATCACTTGAATCCCGTTATTCATCGATTTGCTCGAGCGGGTGCCAACATTTCCATTGGACCCTATCAACGTACAAAATGCAGTTCAATGGCATCTGGTTGATTCAGGAATATGAAGAGCCTCAAACCGTTCCTTCAGGGTCTTGACAAGTAGGGATTGATAACTTTAAAAAGTCACTTTACATTGTATCAGTCTGTTGTGCTCTAAGTGAATAAAAACAGGGAATAATATGTGTTGAGGGCTTCTTAAATATAGAAAGCATGAATAAAACACCTATTTTACTTTTATTTCTTTGATATTCTTTATTCTTGTCAGGTTTAAATGTGAAAATTCTAAAATGTAAAAGGACATAATAGTTACATTTTGAGATCTGAGTACTTTGCTGTGGATTTGTTTCTAAAGTTATTTTTCTTTAGGTACTGAAATTTACACTTGGTTTATTTTGAGATGTTTCTGTCTCAGCATGCCGTGTGATTTTCTGAATGAAGTCTTAAAGTCTATTGGATGTGCCTTAGTTGTCTAGTTTCAGAATTAAGTTAGTATAACTATTGTTATTAAGTCGACCTAATAGAAAACAATCATAGGATCAAGAAGTAGAAAGCTTGCTTTCTTCTTCCAACTCCATCACCTGCCATTTTGTGAATGTAGATATGCCCTTCAAACGTTTCTGAGTTTCAGACTTTTTTTTTTATTTTTAGACTTCTTTTAAATTTTTCTTATAAAACCGTGAGATATTCAGTTACAAAAGTGTTCATATTTGGATTTCAGGCATACAGTCTTCCAGCACCCATCCCTCCACCAGTGCCCATTTCCTACCAACAGTGCCCCGTGATATTCCCCTCCCCAGCCTGTGTCTAAGGCAGGCAGTTTTACCCTCTCTGTCTCTTTGTCTCTGTCTCTGTCTCTCACTGTCTCTCTGTCTTTCTCTCTCTTTTTCTCTCTCTCTCCGCTCTCTCCTCTCTCCCTTTTCTTACACATTGTAGCTTGCAATACATACATTTAGAAGTTATCATGTATATCCTTTTTACCTACTTTCAATGCTCAGTTCTACGCTGGTAGTATCATTTACAGTAATTATTAGTATACTGTTCCTTTCTCTGTACGCACCTAACCTCTGGCTCCCACACATTTGCAGGGTTCTACCTACTGATAAGACCTCCTGATCCATGTTTTGTCTGGCCTTGGATATTGGCATCATGCTATTTTTTTATATCATACAAATGAATGCTGTCATTCTATATCTCTCCCTTTTCCCTCTGGCTAATTTCACTCAGCATGATCCTCTCGATGTTTTACCATTTACAGGCAAATTTCACAACTTCATTTTCCAACAGCTGCATAGTATTCCATTGTGTAGATGTGCTACAAGTTTATTTATCCAGTCATCTGTTCTCAGGCATTCTGGTTATCAGATTTTAGACTTTTAATGTTGACAGTTATTGAATATTTACTGTGAACTGATCATTGTACTAATCGCCCATAGTTGCACTAATGTAATCTTCTTTTTACCTTCATGTGGCAATCCACTTACATTCCCATTTTCAGATTTAAAAAAGTGGAAACATACTGCTAGAAAGCAATGGAATAGAACCAGAGTGTAGCAGTCTTTTATAGTCATTCTTAAATGCTGTATTTCACTGTTCTGGTATGCTATGAAGTAACACTGGACCAGAATCATTATTAAATAATAAATATGAAAGTACTTCGCACTTTACACACAGGACTGAAAGATAGACAGCAGGTCAGCACTTGCCTGACATCCAGCTGACCTAAGTTATATGTTAGGTGGCCCTGACACTACATGGGTCCCCTGTCCACAGTGCCAGACGTAAGTCCTAAGCACAGCCAGGGTGGCCCAAATAGTAGATCTTAAAGGATCATATACTAGGCTTATTATAAATTTATATATAAACTTTATGATGTAGGTGATATTAAATTCATAGGATCCTTGAAAATTATAAACAGGACTCTTTCATTTTCATGTTTCCTTATTGGGGTGATAAGGGATATGCACTCAATCCATTTTCTCTCTTGTCGCTCACTCTCCTCTCTCTCTCTGTTCTCCTCTCTTTCCTGTCCCTCCCCCCCAGCCCATTTCTTTCGGGCTCCTTTCTTTTTTGATGAAGCAATATTGAATACTAATTAGAAAGATGTGAGGGCAAAGAAGTTTATGTTCTAAAGAGAAAAATGGGCTTCTCCTGAGTGGAAATAAAAGGAAACACAGAACAGCAAGAGATAAGTGTTCAAGGAGAACACAGGCTTGAAAAAGTAAAGCCCATTTTATTTTTAAGTGGGGAAAATAACATTCATTATGCTTCTTTGCTATTTTTTGAAAAGAATATGTTAGGCAATAAACACCTTATCTGTGAAATAACATAAATATAAAAATACTACTAATGAAGGCATAATAGTCTCCTTGAAATATAATGTGAAATAATCTTGGAACTACAAAAGAAAGTGGCTAAATTATGAAAAGTTCTTATCTTAGAATATTAAGAACTAGAAAGTCAAGTTTTGGTGATATTCTGAGTTAGGCAATAAATACGAATTTCTTTAGGGAAATCTCTCCTAATGATTTGTGTCCTCAAAGTATTTGTGATGACAGAATCGTTTATAGGCAAGTCTACATAGTTTCCTTGCTTCTATAGACAAATTCAAAAGTGATATCCAACTGGATTTAATTTTCTTTCTTTGTTGGCACTTTTTGGCCAAGCAATATAAAATACCTTTTAAAATTTTTACTCTCTATATTTGTGAAACTCTTAAGAGATCCAAATTGTGAGTTTGGGATCCTTCTGAGAACACTAAGTGCAATGGGAAATACCTCTTAAAAGTTTTGGAGGTGGGAGAAAGTGGCTTATTTAGATAACCTTATCTGTAGTAGAGAGATTCTAATACTGTCTTTCTGTGCCTAGTAGAGATTTTAATATCTACTTGATAATACAGACTGTCCTCTTAATTCAAGTGTTTTCATGATTGCTTTTCTCTGGGTTTTCTAAATAGCTTTAATCTTGCTTTTCTTGCATTAATCTTTGCTTTAATTCATGTTTTATTATCTTTAAAGCCACCTGACTGTACTAGGGACACTTGGTGCGCTTAGGGACATATGTGCTCCAAGGGTCAAACACGTGGTTGACTACATGTAATTCAAAAAGCGCTACCTACTGTCCTATCTCCAGGCCTCCTTTAAAAATGCTTTAAATTTTCCAAGGGGGAAATGAGATCTATATTGCAGCATAAGTAACTTGTCAAAATGAAATTGTTTGGTCTTTAATCTTATTATATATATTATGCGTTTATAATACAGTTTGCTTTCTAAGAGCAGACTGAGAGTCTAAAAAGAGAAGTGGGTTGCTACAGAAGTAATAGATTCACACAATGAAAACTTTCTAATATAGAGTGACTAGATATATCTACTGCAATAAAGCCTAATACAATTTCTTTATCTGCCCACATATTTCTTAAACTGGGAATGAGATTAGAGATTAAAAACGGTCATGCCAGATTCCAATCCAAGAAGAATCCTAATTCAGTAACTTGGAGTGAAACTCAACATTTTGTAAGGTGCCATGTTGTTTTTCACAATTCACGGGTGATTTACTGTCTCCTCAGTTAAAAATAATTTCTCTGGTTGACCAATATTTTATTATAAAAGTAGTAGGGTTTTAAACATAATATAAATTCCTCCCTCCTCTGGGGAAAAGTTGAGCTGTAGACGAGAAAATACTCATTGATTTACAGCTATTTGCAAGACCATTTGATCTTTAGTATTATTGATGCAAGTAAAAAGATTTACTTGACTACAGTTCTGAAAAATGTCACTTATGATAGAGGTGGAGGCCAGGCAATGTGAGAAGTTGGGAATATTGTGTACAGCCATCGGGAGCCACTGGGGTCCCTAACAGTATCAGTCAGTTTTCTTGTACTCCGAGGCCCCTGGAATGTGATAAAAACTCATGAGACTGGCACAGTTCCAAAAAGGCTTTTAATCGTACAAAAAGCTCTACCACCACAATCCAATATAATGAAAGAACTCTAGCTCTGGTCCGAACTTAGACCATACAAGAGAGCCCAAGTCTCCCACCAAAGAGAGAGGATCTTACCCAAGATGAGTCCTACTCAAAAGGAGGAGGGGAAAAAGGGAAAAGGTGGAGTGCCTCAAGTCAGTCCCCTTATACACACCAAAGTAATATCTAGTTGACAGGAGGGTCCTGTCAACAAAGAACCCTAAACAGTGTGTAGAAGGGTGGTGCCACACCCTATTACAGGTATAAACAAAGGGAGAATGCCAAGGACTAATCTTTCTTTTGAGATTATCTCTTATGTAAAACACTGGAGAGAGGGGGGTGCTAGGTAAAGTAATACATCTTAATTTCATGGTTTCCATGTAATCTAGATGGTACCCACAAGGTCCTTCTTATTTATTATCTGCACCAGGGTGATTGAGTATCTTGTTCTCCGTATACTGAAAGGGTCACCTCGCCTGCGTGAGGGCAAACTAGTACAATCCTTCCCCTATCATCTTAAACAATAGTCTCAAGTAGCCAGGGGGCAGTCTCCTGGTAAATTCCTAACTGTCCCACTGGGATGCAGTGGGTATAGAGAGGAGCTGTGCCCAATCTAGATAATATAGAACTTTAGTAGATGAAGTAATGAGTAAGTGAGTTAATCTATTCAGAGTCAAGGTAACTTCAGTGACTGCCACACCTCTATCAGTGTTTTTGCGATGAAGAGGAGGATCTCATTAGAATGAACCTTGTCTTAAGAACGTGTAAGTAGATTGCTTGCTTTCATGACGAGTAAACAGCTAAACTCCCTAACTAGCTAAGCCTGTCATCCAGCAGTACATGACACCCCGTTACTGATGATTTGTAAATTAAGGTCACTAAAGTAAAAAAATTGGGGGCCAGATACAGGCACAGCAGGTAGGGCATTTGCCTTGCTGCCGCGCAATCTGGTTTGATCCTCAGCATCCCATAATGGTCCTCTGTTACCTCCAGGAGTGATTCTGAGCAGAGAGCCAGAAGTAACCCCCTGAGAATCAATGGTTATGACCTAAAAGTAAAAATAATAATAGTATTAATAATAATAATAATAATAAAATAAAGTAAAAATTTTAAATCACTTATATCACTGTCTTCCTTAGTTCATGGATTTATACCCGAGCGGGCACCAGTAATATCTCTATGCATCCCTGTCACAAGCAAGTGTAGCCCAAGGGCAATTCTCGCTTGCTCCACAGACAGGGAAGCCTCAAACCACTTCTTTAGGTCATGGAATTGAGGTCCATAATTGTTACTAAGCTTTTTGGTACAACAAATAGAACTCAGGTAGTCGTATGGCCCCCGCCGCGGGCAAGCTACCCATGTTTTATTTGTTAAAATAAAATAAAGATATATTATTTAAAATTTTTTAAAAAATTTAAAAGATTTAAGTTCATATATAAAAGCTATTTCAGATCTCAAAGTGATCTCAGTCTGTAATCAATTTCTCTAAAGAAATTTTGTTTTATATAAATTAATATACTCATGCATACAGCTATCATAATAGACAAATTTTTCAAATAGGTATATTCTTTGTATTCATCTGTTATCGTTGATCAACATCTTATGTATCTAAAAAGCCTGTGTTTACATTAATGTTTTTAAGTTCTCTGTGGCTGCAAAGATTTTTGAATCAAAGAAAATGATTCCTGATGATCTTTCAGTGTCTGTATTTAAATCATTATTGCCCAAAAGGAGGGAGGGAGGGGGAGTGAGAGAGAGATAAAAAGTGCCTTATAAATGGGTGGTGAGGGAAGGAAACTGAGGACATTGGTGGTGGGTTAGTAAAATTCTTGTGGAAGGGATTTCTGTTGAAATATTATATGACTGAAACCCAGTCATGAACAACTTTGTAATTGTTATATCACAGTGATTCAATAAAAAGAGGCAGCTACAACTACAGAAAAGAAAATGATTAACAAGATTGCTCCCATGCCTTTGAAAGTTTCAAATGACTGGAAGTAGAAAACTTACCTAATAAAGTGTTCCTTCCTTCATGCATTATGCAGATAAAGCAATGTTTGTGTCACTAGAAATTTTCTAAGCAGAAAAGCTGATCATCATACTCTCTTCTCTTTGTTAAATTTAAGTTTCACTTGAATTGTAAATCTTTGTAATGGATGGAATAGCTGTAAGTGTAGCTTAGCCTTTCCTAATTAGAGCATATGTCTTACCATAGTATACTTTATTTTCATGGCTGATGCATTTATCTTGTTTTTCATTCTAATTTTCAGACTCTCAGTGCACGCCTCAGAGAATAAGTCCTTGTTCCACCCTGACTAGCAGCACTGCCTCCCCACCAGCCAATAGCTCTGCTCCAATTCCTCCCTCCTGTCAGCGGCTAGCAAACTCCTAACCGCTACTATTCAGCTATGGGCTGTCACTAGTCCAACCTCCACCCTTAAAAAAGCAAAGAGATATGGCATCATTGGGTGAGTTGGTTTTATGTCTCTTCTTTTCTCTCTCTCTCTCTCTCTCTCTCTCTCTCTCTCTCTCTCTCTCTCTGCCCACTCTCTCTCCATCTGTAATGTTGGAGCTACTAGGCCATTGCTGACATTCAGCCCACGTGTTCAGCCCCGCATGTTGGTTATTGCTGAGTGAGAAGAGCATGCCCGTGGTGTGATATCTTGCCATTGCTACATCCGCTATATCAAGGCTAGACCAGTAAGTTTTAGAGGCAATGTACGCCAGTGATGAAATCTTGTGACCCCTGCATGCACTAGGCACATACTCCCACTTGAACTATCTCCCCAGCACCCTAATTTCTTTTAATTATACAGTCTTAGTCGTTTTTATTATTAATAAAATATAAACAATTCATTGTATTTAGATGGCGTAAAACTGAGACTCAAAAAGAATTGCTTGAAGTGATAGCACAGCTGGTAGGGCATTTGCCTTGCACCCGGTTCAATCCCTGGCATCCCATACAAGTGCCCAGCCCAGCAGGGAGGGAGCATTCCTGAGTTCAGATTTGGGAAGTAAGCTATAAACACTGCCTGGGTGTGTGAGCACATGACAGATGGGAGGCGGCCACCTGGGTTTCTGAGCCTGTGCCAGGTGGGACTTCACATTTCTTGATGACAACTGCAGAGGTAGATGGAAACTGTATTACCGTTTCAGAGCTGTGGGAAATTCAGATCAGAGAAGTCAGGCAATCCTGGCGCAAAGCCGCCACAGTCAGTGCACTTCAGAGGCTAGAATTAGAAACCCTGCAACCTAACTCCAAGAATGCCAAGTCATTGGCAGGGCTTGGAGCCAAGGACCCCTACCCCAGAAAAGCAATCTGATCTCTGTGTCACACATACAGTAAGAGGCAAAAGCGAATTCAGATTCATGTCTTTCACAGGCCACAGTTCTAACTATCACAGTACAGTGGCTAGTTCCCAAACAATCATCTCATATATAGATGACCGTCAAAGACATTAAAAATTTAGTTTTATCAACAAAATAGTAAAGTGGTAAGCCAGTATAAAAGTATTGCTATTAGTTAAAGCCAGAGAAACAGTACAGAGGGAAAGGCACATGCCTTTGCATTATGACTCTCGACTTGCCTTACTCCTTGGTATCCTCAGTGTTCCCTCTCTGATTCCTGCCAGAGTGATCTCTGCCACAGGGCCAGGAATAAGCTTCCTAAGTACTGCCAGGTATGTTCCTCCACCAAAAAAAAAAAAAAAAGTGTTTTAAAATAACAATAAAGACAAGCCAGTTTTTAAATATGTGAAAGATTTCAATAGACATTTCACCAAATAATACATGTGATTGCTAATAAACACACACAAAAGATGCCCAGTATCATTAGTTATTAGAGAATTTCACTAATAAAAATCACATGAAATACTAATGCCCATCCAGAATGGCTTTATCAAATATGTAAAAATATTGACCATCATGAACAATCAAATTGTTAAGAATTACCAGTTGAATGTAAATTCGGTACTGTTTTTTACTGGAAAATGCCCGCTATATAGAAATTAAATTTAAGTAGAAATTTTATTCCTAGGATCAAACAAAGAGAAATTTTAAATATTCCAAGAAAGCAACATTACTCATAATAGCTAAAAATGGGATTCAATAGAAATATACTTAGTTGGTAAATGGTTATACAAAATGTGGACTACCAAAGTAGAAATGATTATTAGTGAAATAAGCTATTTTTGGGGGGGATGAGATCAGGCCACGCATTCAGGATGGTATGGCCAGTTAGATTAAATAAGCTATTTTTTTTTCATTGCAGCATAACACTATGTGAAAGAACCAGATATAAAAGACTAGATATTGTGTGGTTCTGTTTATGTAATTTAAAGAGTCTTAACTCCTATTTAAAGACAGAAATTAAGTCAGAAGCTGCTTGGAACCAGGATGAGACCATAAATTAAAAGCAGAAGTTACTAATGTGCTTGGGGGTTTGAGATATGGTTCTGAAATGTAAATTCTTTACAGAAACCAAAATGATAGTACAGTAATGATGTTTGTCTTAAAGTCAATCCAGGTGTCATCTTCAGTGCCTATATGGCCCAATACAATACCTGCCAGTAGTCATCACTGAGTGTAGAACCAGGAGTAACTTGAGTACCACTGGGTGTGGCCCAAAGTAAATAATTTTTAAAATATTTTTATTTTATTATACTTACTGTGGATATTGTATGTTACTAAAAATCCGTTAATGATTAGGTTTCAAACATACAGGGTTACAGCACCCATCCTGCACCAGCACACTTTTCCCACCACCAATATCCCCAGGTTCCTCTCTCCCCGCAGCCTGCCTCTGCACCTTACGCTATATAAGTACCGCACGCTTAACCGATTGCGCCACTGGAGCCCAGCCTGCCTCTATACAGGCTGTGTTTTCTCTCTCTCTCCCTCTCTCTCTCTCTCTCCTTTTTACACAATGTGGCGGTCAATATACACATTTAGGGATATCCCTTGCCTGCATATTCAGTTCTCAGTTCTAGGCTGGTATTACCATGTCCAACAATTATTGGCACACTGCCCCCTTCCTTCTCTCTTACCAAACACTCTGACTCCTTACACACCCTTGCAGCTCCTATTCCAAATCCACTGATGTCATCCTGGCCATGCAAAATAAACAGTTTTTAAAACTAAGATGGAATGATAGTGATGATTGCATTTATCTGTGTAGTTTTACCCTCCAGAAAATGGGAATTTGAAGGAACCTTCCTCAAGATAGTCAAAGCGATCTACCAAAAGCCCACAGTGAATATCATTCTCAATGGGGAAAAATTGAAAGCCTTCCCCTTAAGATCAGGAACAGACAAGGTTGCCTCTCTCACCTCTCTTTTATTCAATATAGTACTGGAAGTACTTCGCCATAGCAATCAGAGAAGAAAAGGACATTAAGGGCATCCAGATAGGCAAGGAAGAAATCAAGCTATCATTATTTGCAGATGACATGATATTATACCTAGAGAACCCTAAACTCTCGACCCAAAAACTCTTAGAAACAATAGATATTTATAGTAGAGTGGCAGGGTACAAAATCAATACCCAAAAAGTCGGTGGCTTTCCTATATACAAATAACGAAAGAGAAGAAAGGGATATTAAGAAATCGATTCCATTCACAATTGTGCCACAGAAAATCAAATACCTAGGAATCAGCTTAACCAAGTGTGTAAAGGACCTATACAAAGAGAACTACAAGACACTGCTTCAAGAAATAAAAGAGGACACGAGGAAATGGAGACACATTCCCTGCTCATGGATGGGGAGAATTAACATTGTCAAGATGGTAATACTCCCTAGAGCTTTGTACAGATTCAATGTGGTCCCTATAAGGATACCCATGACATTCTTCAAAGAAATTGACCAAACACTCCTGAAATTCGTATGGAATAATAAACCCCCACGGATAGCTAAAGCAATCCTTGGGAAAAAGAAGATGGGAGGCATCACCTTTCCCAACCTCAAACTGTACTACAAAGCAGTAGTAATTAAAACAGCGTGGTATTGGAATAAAAAACAGACCTGTGGACCTATGGAATAGAGTTGAGTATCCTGACACCCACCCTCAAAGACATGATCAGTTAATCTTTTGATAAAGGTGCAAAAGAGTCCAAACTGGAGCAAGGAAAGCCTCTTCAACAAGTGGTGCTGGGAAAACTGGACAGCTACATGTAAAAAAATGAATTTGGACCTGTGTCTAACACCTTGCACAAAAAATCAGATCAAAATGGATTAAAGATCTCAATATCAGACCTGAATCCATAAAGTACATTGAAGAAAATATAGGAAAAACCCTCCACCGACATTGAAGCTAAAGACATCTTCAAAGGTGAAACACCATCAACAAAGCAACTAGAAGAAAAGATAAACATATGGGACTACATGAAACTAAAGAGCTTCTGCACCTCGAAAAGAAACAGTGACCAAGATACAAAAGACAGTCCACAGAATGGGAAAGAATATTCACCCAATACCCATCTGATAAGGGGTTAATATCCAGGATATATCAGGCACTGGTACAACTATATAAGAAGAAAACAGCCAACCCCATTAAAAAAATGGGGGAGAAGAGATGAACAGAAACTTTGACAAGGAAGAAATTCGAATGGCCAAAAGGCATATGAAAAAATGCTCATCATCACTAATCATCAGAGAGATGCAAATCAAAACAACAATGAGATATCACCTCACACCACAGAGACTGGCCCATATCCAAAAGGGTAAAAAACAAAGTGCTGGCGTGGATGCGGGGAAAAGGGGACTCTCATACATTGTTGGTGGGAATGTCGACTTGTACAACCTTTCTGGAAAACAATATGGACATTCCTCCAAAGACTAGAAATTGAGCTCCCTTTTGACCCAGCCATACCACTCCTGGGAATATACCCTGGGAAGCCAAAAACACACAGCGGAAACACCATCCGCACTTTTATTTTCATAGCAGCACTATTCACAATAGCCAGAACCTGGAAACAACCAGTATGCCCGAGAACTGATGACTGGATAAAGAAACTTTGGTACATCTACACAATGGAATACTATGCAGCTGTTAGGAAAAAATGAAGTTATGAAATTTGCCTATAAATGGATGGACATGGAAAGGATCATGTTGAGTGAAATTAGTCAGAAGGAAAGAGAGAGTATAGAATGACTGCATTTATTTGCATGACATAAATACATATATACATATTATGATACCAAAATCCAATGTCAGGTGAAATGTGGATCAGGAGGTCTTACCAAAAGTGGAAATTACCACAAACGTGTGGGAGTCAGAGGTTAGGTAAGACAGAGAAGGGAACATGTGCGAATAAATGTCAAAAGGGCTAATACCAACCTAGAACTGAGCATTAAATACAGGCAAAAAAATGCACATGATGGCCTCTAAGTGTATGTGTGCAACCCACAATATGTAAGAGAAGGAAAAGAGAGAGAGGAGAGAGAAAAGAGATAAAGAACCTGCCATGGAGGCAGGCTATGGGAGGGGAGGGAATTGGGGACATTGGTGGTGGGAAATGGGCACTGGTGGAGGGCGGGTGCTGGAACACTATGTGACCGAAACCTCCAAACATGAACAACATTGTAATTGTATATCTCACGGTGGTATAATAAAATATTTAAAAAAAAGAAACATTTTCTGTGGTAAAGTTTCCAGTTCAAATCTGCTATACATAATAATATTTCACAAACTCAGAAAGTGGTGACATAAATGGAATGCTTCATGAAGTTTAATAGTTTTTTCAAATAAAAACAGATTTTATTTGGAGGCCTTGAGTGAATGGGAGGAGAGAGAGACAAGGAGAAAGAGAGGGCACGCCTTGAGGGGAGATGCATGGTAGCATATAAGCAGCACATGTGGCTCAGGCGGCATATGCAAGGTACAAGGTAAGGTGCTTTTGTGGCTTTCTCAAGCTGCTTCTAGCTAAGAATTTGTTACTAGGATGGTTGCCGAAGAGGGTAGACTTAGGGAATGGTCTTTGAAATGAAGCCCAAATTTTTAAAGAACAGACCAAACAAGATATAAACACAAAAGAAAATCAGATCAGTGTCTTTATAAACAGAGATATAGAAATTTTCCGACAGATTCTGGGGACTCTACAAACAGTACAGTGTGTAGGGCATTTGACTTGGCTTGGGGCTGACCCAGCTTTGAGCTTCAGCATCCCTTTTACAGTTCCTGAGCACGCCAGAAATAGTTACTGAGTGCATAGCCAGGTGTAATTGAACATCTCCAAGTGAGGCCCAAAACAAAGTTCTCCACAAAATTCTGACATTGAATCCAAGAATGTATAAAAGGATCAGGAATTATATCTAAATAGTTTATTTCCAGAAATAAGTGGCAACAAAAATGGGAAACTAAATTAAAATTAAATTACCGCTTGTAATAACACCAAAATGCTAAGTAACTAGAGATCAGTTTTAATTTACTATCCTGTACAGTGAAAAACCGCTAAGGATTTGATCTGACATTTTTAAAATTAATGGGCTTTGGTCTATTGAAATTTTATATGAAGTAGTAATCCTATACACCCTAAGCAAAATCTAAGCAACTTAGGTAAAAAGAATTTCCCTAATCAAACTATATTAAAAAGATGTGATAATTCAGCATAGTGTGGTACTGTAATAAGTACAGGATTCTCAGACCAGTGGAATAGAATCGAGAGTACAGAGACAGTATTCAGTTATGTGAACAGTTCATCTTAGATAAGAGAGTATGAAGTGGAATAAGGAAACTTGTTTAAAACAGATGGTATTGGGAAAACTAGGTCACATGCAAAAAAATGAATCACAGACACCTTATTAAAGGCACACACAAAAGTCAAATCAAAGTTGATTAATACTTCACATACCTGAATCCATAAAAATTTATTGAGAAAACATAGGTGTAGAATACTTCTATGACATTAGTCTAGAAGTATCGCCAATGATCTGTAATGTCATTATAAGCAGACAGGAGTAATGATAATGAAAGGGGCCATTAGATCAAATGAAGGAAGCTTGTACTCCTCGAAAGAAACCTTGACCAGAATAAAAAGACACTCCAAGATCGGGAGAAAATACTTGTACACTACTCAGCTGACAAATGGTTAATATTGAAGATACATAAAGTACTGGTAGAATCATGTTATTGGTTTCCTGGGCGCCAGAGAAAAGGCTTAGAGTGTAAGACTCTTTGCCACAGTTGTTAGAAAAAACGAAGATCGCTTCAGCTCCTTTGGCCAAGATCAAGGTAGTATCTGCTCTTATCAGTTTAATATCTGATACGTCCTCTATCCGGTGACAATATATTAAATGGATTTTTGAAACAGGAGTTGAATAGGAGCTTGCTCTGTCTTACTCTACATCGACTCTTGGTATTGCAGTACTTCGAGGAACGGTGCACTGGGACAAAAAAAAAAAAACTGAACGGTTATGAAATTTTGCCTATAAATGGATGAACATGGGAGAGGATAATGCTGAGTGAAATTAGGCCAGCCAGAGGCAAGGACAGATATAGAAATGACTGTGAGCGATTTGCAGGATATAAAAAAAAATAGCATGATACCAATATTCAAAGCCAGACAAAACACGGATCAGGAGGTCCTCAGTGGGTAGATCCTCCTGCAAATGTGAGAGCCAGAGGTTAGGTAATACAGAGAAAGGAACAGTGTACTAATAATTACTGTAAATGATAATACCAGTATAGAACTGAGCATTGAACGTAGGCAAAGGACATACATGATAACCTTTAACTGTATGTATTGTAAGCCACAGTAAAAGAAGGGAGAGAGAGAGAGAGAGAGAGAGAGAGAGAGAGGGAGGGAGGGAGGAAGGGGAGAGGGGTGAGAGAAAGGCATTGCCTGCCATAAGACACAGGCTGGGCAGGGGGTAACTTGGGGACATTTGGTGGAGGAAATGGGCACTGGTGGAGGAATGTGAGCAGTGAACAGTGTATGCCTGAAACTCAACTATGAACACTTTTGTAACTTCTGTATTCCACGGTGGTATAATAAAATGTTTTAATTCAAATTTAAAAATGGGAGAAGAAATGAACAGAAACTTCCCTCAAAGAGGAAAATACAAGTAACCAAAAGTCTATTCTTGAAAAAAATTAGGCATCACTCTCTTCCAGATAATTTGTAACCAAAGTAACACCTATATATTGTCTCACCCCGCTGGAGACTAACGCGATATCACAAAGAACAAAATAGTCTCGTTTAGTACTTGATTCAGAGGAAACGAACCCTCTTTCACTGCTTTTGAAAGCCAGGACCATTCCTTCCTTAAAAAGCACTTATTAATATGGATACTTTTCAAAAAATCCAGGAATTGAGCTCCAAATGATCCAGATTCCACTTTGAAATTTACCCAAAGGGCCCAGAAACTATTCGCCAGACATTTGCACCAATGTTCCATTCATCACTATTGACAACAGCCAAAATCTGGTAACAACCCGCGTTTGAAAGCATGACTGATAGAGAAACTATGGTACTTATACCCAGTGGGAAATAATATAATACTTGGCCATAAGAAATCATATAATGTGCTGCTTCATGGATGAATCTGAGCCATTCAGGCTGGAGTGCTGAAGTTAGTGAGAAGGACAGACACAGAATAATCTGTCCTATGGGATAGGAATGGCAGGTTGTAGGAATAATGAGGCCCAAATACAGC